>JAMJFZ010004223.1:1300000-1425000 GCA_026225945.1 Cricetomys ansorgei
TTTTCTATGACTAAGAAACTGTGGTTTATTTATAACTCATCTTCAGAAAAAGCACCCTTATACACAAGCACACACAGGGCATGAATATGTTTTGCTGTTTTTCGGTAACTGTCTCCTCTGTGGTCTGAGAGAAAACAGTCTGGTGGCTTCCTAACCTGCCACAAACGATCACAGATGACCCTCACGATTTTGAAGTGTGATCACGTGTAACAAGTAAAAATCTGATTTTTCTGCAAACGACCATAGGGTAGGTGACCATTTGCAGCTTGCAATCATGCAACCTTTACGAACAGTACGCTTTGAATTAGCTATTTGGAAAACTACATGCTCTCAGGGAAGGGAGGCCGGAGATGCTTACGCTGTAAATGGTTAATTCACTAGCATTTGCCTCGCTACAACTAAGTCAACATTTAAAATTGCATTTTGAGAGGATTGTTAGAATTTGAATCTCAGCGTTGAGACACCAGATTTCACAGGTGTTTCATTATTAGAGGAGATGACTTCCTTCTGGTAAGGAACAAAGAATCTGGGTCACCTGTGATGACTTCCTTGGTAAGCACTAATATTCCCTCTCTCATCATCAGAGCCTTTATTTCATACAGGCATCTGACAGTTCCACAAACACAAAATATTAAACATATCAGCTTCTCTGTGATTTCTCTGTGGTTTGTAACACATGTGAGAGGAGAGGGCCATAAAGTCACTTGATGCTACCTCTGCAAAATAGGAACAGCCCACCTTTGAAAGAACAGCACCGGTATTAGCCTGGACTTTATGTGCTAGAATAGCGTATCAAATAATGCCATTTGCCCCATTTTGAATTGGACTCATTTCCGCTCTCTGAGTAGCTACTTCAAAGATGATAATTTTATGTGGATACACACCTGTGACTAGGAACAGTGTATGTGACTATGAACTGACTATACACACAGGTTCTGAATTCCGTTTCTGTCGACACAGCTTACACACGCTAAAAGTACTTAGTACCAACACGAATGTCTGTGGTTTTACGTAGATGACTACTACGTCACATAACGCTTAGAAAGAGCTCAGTGTGACGCTGTGCTAGTCAAGACGTAACTGTGTCATTTTAACAAATACGATGAGCTGTTGATGTGCAGGTAAGAAGTACACAGTCCTCTGTGTGCGCTTAGATTGGGTTGCAATGGTGTCCTTTATAAACTAGGCCTTCATATCACTTTCTTTCCTTACGAAAGGTGACACTTTCTAGGCAGAATAAACCCAGCGACTCATTCTGTGATGGCACAAAGAAACCAGTGAAATCAAGACGAAGGGAAAGAACCGAAGCTGTAATGGGTAAGGAGGTAATTATGAAATAAAATCAGAGGCCAAAGAGAGCAAAAGAGAAACATTCTTAGCTAAGAGTGTGTACTTGTGGGGCTTACAATGCCTTGGAAAAATAAATACACCGGTTTCTATAATAGAAACTGTCAGGACTAAATGTTGTGAATTATTGGGTAATATACTCATAGATTTACAGAAATAATGCAACCTACGATAAACCAACAGGCTTTTTATAATTCTGAAACAGGCCCATGATTAAATAGGTCTTTATTAAAGCAGTCTTCAGTTTTCCGTTTGTTTTTTTTTTTTTTTTCAGATAAATATATAAGCCTGGATCGTGAAAGTTACATTTCAAAGGAACGTGGAAACTAAAATTACCATGACAAATTTTAAAGCTCGCTGCTTTAAGCAAATACCTCCTAGTTTCGATAGAATAGCAATTTTGAATTAATTTCACAAAAGGGCAATAAGTTCAAATTCAGTATATTTTTTAAAAGATCTTAAAGATATTTCTTAAAATCTTAAAGATACTTATCACTACTCTTTATCAGGCATCCATGACTACCAAAAAAAAAAAAGAATCATAACTTTCATAGGAGCACGCTACCTCATTACCTGAAAAAATTCTTGGGAACAAAAATAATTTCAGAAATATATTTAAAATATAATTATTATTTACTATATAGTTGATATACACAAGATTAATCTCTTCCTGAAGGCTGTATTTCTCCTTAAATTTTAACCTAAAGTTCCTATCATTTGAAGTGATTATTTGAATGTAGGATTAAACAGAAGACTCCTGTGTTTGAAGACTCGGTCACTCTCTGGTGACACTGGATCTAGATGCGGTTCAACCTTTAGAAGGGGGAGCCCAGCTTAGGGAAGTTAGTCCATGGAGCCTGGTACTTGAAGGCTCTTGCCCACTGTAGTTTTAGTCTGGGAACTCTGGTTCTCGGCTGGTGACCTGTTCCTGTCACTGTGGAAAGGGCCAGTCCAGCCGCTATGGTGGACTGTACTGCCGTCCATAAAGAGCCAAAATCAGTCTCTAATCACTAAATTGCTTCTGGCATAGGGTGTGGAGACAGTGGTGGCTCTGCAAGCTGTCAGCACCTGAAGTTGAATCCCAGAACCCAAGTGAAAGAGCTAGACGCTGTAGGGTATGCTGAGGACATGATGACAGGCAAATCCTTGGGTTCGTGGCCAGCCAGCCTACCTGACTCAAGGAGGTCAAGGCCAGTGAAAGAGCCTGTCTTTAAAACATTGTGTGAACAACATTAGAGAATGGAGAATGAGTAGAATACACAGGAGGGTAGAGGTTTCAGGTGTTATAATCAATCATTAACAAAATGAAATTAAATCAAGTCCTCATCCAACACGTGGCAGGTATTAAGCAATCGTAACTAGTATATTCAAGAAAGAACTCTTCAATGGGAGCTGGAGAGATGGTTCAGAAATTATTCCTAATACTCGCATGGTGGACCACAACTGTCCATACACAATTGTCCGTTTCCAGGGCATCATCTGAACTCTGCGGGCACCATGCAGGCAGGCAGTGCACACACATGCCTGTAGAGAAAGGATTCATACACATTCAAACTAAAACAGAACCACTACCAGCAGGCAAGTGAGCTTCATCACTGAATCCCTTTTCCACCAGGGCTTTGAGATTTGTTCAGTGAATCTATCTTCTTGCTTGGGTTAAATTTCTGCTGAATTCCTTCACAATTTAAAACAACAGGGCTACTTTTGTTTTGGACTGCAAATTATGTAACCCCTCCTGCTGTCGATCAAATAGAAACATTTGTGGATTACATCCTTAAGCAAGTTGTCAATATTTTTGCGACTTTACACATTCTGGTTCTGTGGAAGGAGAAGCAATGGTAGGAAGTATAGCTGCCATCTATGAGATATTAGCCTAGCTACTTCCTGTCAGATAAGCAAACTTTAGGCAGTCCACCTAACAGTGAGTGTGCAGATCTATTTTCACTAATCTTTATTTAGCATATTACCAACATCTTTTCCTATCAAAATTCCACTTTCTTCTCCAAAATCCTTAAATTTGCAGAAACGGAAAATCACGCTATTCCTCTCACAGATAAATGACAGCTGACACCTATGAGGAAGACTAACTAAAATCTGAGCCCTGCTCTCCAGCCTCAGGGGACTGAAAATTTTCCATTTTAACACACACACACACACACACAAATGTAATTTTTTTTAATTTTAAAAAGTATATCCTAAATAGTATAAAGAGTCGAATGAGCCAAGATGCGCACACTGCATCTGAGCAAAAGGCTATAGGGAGCAAAGTCCCAATCATTACCATGTTTACAGTATTAAAAAAAGACTTCCTCAGCTAGGGCCTATTATATCTGGAAATGAAAATTAAGTTCTACTTTCTTCAGCTCTAACAATCTCAGCCTGTGGCATATAAAACCAGCCAAATGAGTAATTAGGGCAGTTTCAGCTGCGTAGGACAAAGGGAAATTCTACAGTCTGCAGTGAGACTAAACATCACACAGCAAACATTGGCAGGAGTGAAATAGTTAGCCCTTGGCATTAACGTGTGCTATTTGGAGCAGGATACATACTGAGAGCGTATAATTCCTAAGTAAATCTTCAAGGGTTATCAATCTTTCTAGGTGGAAGAATCAGATTCATAGGTGCGATGTGGGTGTTCTGGATTTAGTTTCTCTAATCTGCCATGCTTTCAAACATACATACTTTCTACATCTGCATGGCTTACATCACTAATTAAATGCTCTCATTCACCGTCAACACTCACTTCCTTAATTGTTTCTTAAACTTGACCATCGATTTAGTGTGCGGCTGGATAAATCATACGCTGCAGACTACTTAATGACTGAATAGGATTTTATTCATTTCTGATGTACATAACCACTCTTTTTCATAAAAGCACTCAAAATATTTGCCCTTGGTGGGGCAGTAGTGGCGCACGCCTTTAATCCCAGCAGTAAGGAGGCAGAAGCAGGTGGAGCTCTGTGAGTCCGAGGCCAGCCTGGTCTACAGAGTGAGTTCCAGGACAGCCAGGGCTACAACAGAGAAACCCTATCTCGAAAAAACAAAATACAAAACAAAACAACAACAGAAAAATCACCCTTGCTTTTATCTGGGAATGAATTAATATTGCTCATGGGTAAATATAAACAAAAAAATTATTGCCTTTAAATTATTCAGCTAGAGTCAGACTCATGATCAAATATCTGTAAGAGTGCACTCTGAGGAATTCTGCAATTTAATAGGTTAAATTTTTAATTTTTTTGTATTTTAACAGTGATAAAAAATTAAATGGGGGATCTTTAAAATACTGAGACACACTAGCCTCTCCACACACTGAGAGAACAAAACAAAGTCAACATTACAAAAGCGTTTTGCAACCAAAATTATGCTTCATAGCGTAATATCAAGGTACAATATTTTTTTCTTAAAACCAAACTTCTACCAAGCCAACTATATACATAGTCTATTACTACAATTTTGCATCTCATAAAGATTTAACATGAAATGAAAAGAACAAAAGCTTATTTTGTCTTTAATTTAGCATTTCACAAACTTCATTGTTTCATCTATTTTTCCCGTGAACTAACATCTGAAAATGTGGATTGGATCTACCACATATTGTATGTTGCACTGTCGATGTGAATTCTGGGCAAAGGCTTTTATTCCTTGCTAATTCAATCCCTGGTCTTAGTATTGGAGTCTTGGAGAATTCTGGTCTTCATACAATCTGGTTTTAAGCCTTGAACTGGAAGGCTTCAGCCTCACCCTCCTTACAATCTAGAACATTTAAACAACTGAGGTTTCCTCCTGACTGAGCCACTCTGACTAGCTCCTAAACTCAGGGTGGTACTCTGGCTGACTTCTGTGATTTCTCTGACGGAACTGCTCTAATCCACTTCAAACTCACTCTCTCTTCGCATCTGATACTGACTTCTACTGATCTGCCTCTGTGTCTCTGACTCAGATTCCTCAGACTCTTCCTCGGATTTGTCACTTAGCCTTTCTTTCACTCTGACAGAAGTCATTCTCTGTCTGACACTGACTCCTTTTGAGCTTTCTGTCTCCCGTGTGCTGGAATTAAAGGCACACACCACCATTGCCTTCTGAATACTGGGATTAAGGGTGTGTATTACCACTGCTTTCTGAATACTGGGATTATAGGTATATAAGCACATTTCTTCCTACCCTAGAGTAGCAATATTCCTCTACATAGCATAGGAAAGTATTTTGCTTGTTTTACATTAGGAATTTACAAATTTTCTACGTGACTACTAAAAATAAAATATGCAAGCAGATAATCAAAATGTTCAACGAAAGTCAGGAATTACATCTGAAACAGTTGTGAACAGCATTTTATTTAGAGTTCCTATGAATACTCTATGAATATTAACTCCTTCCTAGGAGGTTATTTTTAGTATGTTTGACATAGTGAGAGAAGCAAAATAAAAAAAAACTATTATTTTTATATTAATAGAAAATAAATATTACGTATAAGCAGGATATAAATGATAGCTACAATAGATACGAATTTTATTTCTTACCTGTCTTTGGTTCCACTGAAAAATACGGCTGCCCTTGCAGAATACTGTAGACCACCCGAGCACTGTTGCCGTAGGTAGGGTCATCTGCATCTGTTGCTGTCACTTGCACCACCGAAGTCCCTAGTTTACAACAAAACAGCATTGAATTAAAAGTTCCCAAGTCCAAGGACAGGGAAGAACTCACCAACGGCCATTAATTATAGACTACATTCATGTATAATTTTTAATGTATCTTCATCAGGGCACATGGACTACCAATCTAGAATGTTTTTTTTTTTTTAAACCAAACCAAGGAGGTGAATGGGAATAAAAATTCTTAAGATAGGCAGAAATACTACGTGATGATGAATATTAGATTCAAATAAACTCGGAACCAAATGAAGTTGGAATGTTAGGTGTCTCAGGTACCAAGCTCAGGGAGCATGTTTTCATTCGGAGCATTGTCCTTGAGACTCAAGGACCTGCCAGAAGGCAGACTGAGACATGACAGCAAGCTGGATGCTCAGATCTGTGAGATTCTCTCACTGTTACATCAAAAGTAAGAGAGAAACTGAAATCTGTAATTGTACAGTGACTATCTGGTCCATTTAACTATATATTAAGTACTTGTTCTTATCTCCTTGATAAAGGTTTAAAGAAACTCCTTTTTTTTTTTTTTTTGCCATTTCATTTAAAAATACTCAATTAAGCCAGGCAGTGGTAGCACACGCCTTTAATCCCAGCACTTGGGAGGCAGAGGCAGGTGGATCCCTGTGAGTTCAAGGCCACCCTGGTCTTCAGAGTGAGTTCCAGGGCAGCCAGAGTTTCAACAGGAAAACCCTGCCTGGAAAAAAGACAAAACAAAGGAACGAAAAAACTAAATTAAAAATTTTAACCAAACCTCTCTAACTTAGAAAAAGAATGGCATTGTCAAAAATGTCATTCTGTAGTTTGAATACTGCAAATCACATTTTACAGGTGGTCACTTATTGTTGTGCCTGGGGCTCTTTTCCTTCTGTTGGTTTGTTTTGTCAAATTCCAAAGTGTTAGTTTTTCTCTTTTCATCTTGGTGTATTTCATTATTCTCACTTAGAAGCCTGTTTGTTTTCTAATGAGAAACCTAAAGGGAATGGATCCAGATGGGAGGGGAGGGGAGGAGGACCTGGGAGGAGTAGAAAGAGGGGAAACTATATTATATGAGGGGGAAAAAAACTATTTTGAATAAAAGGAAAACCAAAACAAGTGGGAGCATTGACCCAGAGCTCTGTCTTTCCACTGCACTTGGAATACAGTCTTTAAAATAGCAGAATTACGTCACGCATTCCTGTACATATTATCATGCAATCTATGCTCTGCCAGATAAGTAAGGAAAGGTACCATTTTTATGCACTATGTGAGGATCGGTATGGTTACAGTAATTTCCTAAATATGGAACATTAAATCTACTCTCGTCTGTACATAAGCTCCCCACAGATTTCTTTCTTAATATCTTATGTCACTAATATCACTTTTTTTCATAATCCCATTCAATTTTCCACATGATAGATCTTACTAATCCCGTCTCCCTTATAGTTGAGTGAAATTACGAAGCTATGGTCACAAAATCATTTAGCGCAACTGTTTGTGCTTTGTTTCTTCTTTGGTAATCTTCACTGACCATGCCTCTTAGAACCAATGTGGTGAACGGCTTGTACTCATAATCAACCTGCCTGTTACATTTTAGATATGTGTAAATGTGATACATTACATATGTGAACTGTTGAACAGGCAAATATCCAAACATATTTGTAAATGAACATTAAGTTTGGGGCGTGTGTGTAAGTGGGTACGCATGTGTGTGTAAGTGGGTGCACGTGTATGGAGGTTAGAGGTCAACCTTGTGTATCATTACTGAAGAAACATCTAGCTTGGTTTTTGAGTGTCTCTCCCTGACATGCACCTCACTGAGTGGATTAGGCTGAACAGCCAGCAAACCCAGGAAGCTCCCTCTCTCAGCTTTTCTGCTGGGATTGCAAGTGTGCTCTGCCTAGCTTTTAATATGGGTAGTGGGACTGAGCTTAGACTCTCATTCTTCAATGGCAGGACTTTACCGCCCAAGCTTTCTTTCTAGTCTCTTAATGGGAATCTTCTCTGCGTACCTATGATCTGTAGAAATGTATACATTACCCTAAAGCCTTATCATCATTCATAAAACATACCCCTAGTGTAAATTAAATGAAAAACAATCGCTAACATTAGGGGCTGAATGCTTATGGACAACATATCATATCAGTAACTATTTTGTGAGAATTAAACACTTAAGTAAGCTATAATACATTGTAAAGAAACTACAATTTATACTGATATTCAGTCTTTTAAGTTTGTATTTTTCTATTAGTCAAGTGGTTTAAATTAGTGTCCAATAAATTCTAAATGTACTTAAAAGAATTTGAAAGGAATTTTCTGAAATGGTTTAACTCATTTAAATCAATCAATTTAATAAAATAATTTGCATGTACACATAATAATCACGTTTCTTCATACTGAGGTAGAACCACCCAAATCAAAGCACTGGTGCATCATGTCACCTCTAAAACGAAATTCTGCAAACACCTAATTCTCATTTCCAATTTTAAAGTTAATAGGTCAATGAAAACCACCCAAAATATCCATTAAGTAGAAGTATGAAGCTCAATCAAATACACCTTAAAGCATGTTTAACTACACATTATTAATTGGGGGAGGGACTGTGCCAACGTCTTATAGAAGTCTACAGATCTTACTGTTATCGAGTTGCTCCTGTTGTTCTTGGCCGCAACAGTGGTAAGCTGAAGGCAAGGCCAGTATGGGGAAAACTGGAAAACACTTGCTTTGTTAAAGATGTGCGCATCTGTGTACCGTCCTCAGAGCCCCCCGCTCTGGTTAGGACATTTAACGCCTGCAAATCCTGATAATTGTTTTTTTTCATTTTCAGTTTGAATTTCTCTAGCCGCTGGAGCTATGTGCCTCCCCCCAAACATTAGGGTCTAAATTGTGATGCCCTAAATGGAACACTTGTACAGTCCTACCCCTGGTGTAATAGCATCAGTGAAATGATTGAATGAAATAATAATAATAAAGTATGATGTCTTAAATGTCCATTTGCTGTAAATTTAAATAATATCTTAAATGAGCTTTCTCCTTCGCTATTATAACCAACAAGAAGTACATGCATAGACCCTATTTTACAGTACCATTTAAAATAATAATTTATATAGATTACATTACATACTGCCAATAGAAAAATGCTGTTGAAGAAATATTCTAAACATTGAGATTTAAAGGAGAATTTACAATATATGGCATAAAGTTAAGTGAAGAATTTGCATTTTTTTTTTATTGGAGAAATGCCATTAGACCTTAGAACAGCAGTTCTCAACCTGTAGGTCTCAACCTCTTTGGGGGTTGAATGACCCTTTCATGGGGTGTTCCTAAGACCCGTATCCATATTAGATATTTAATATCCATATTAGATATTTACTTTACAATTCATAACAGTAGCAAAATTATAGTTATGAAGTAGCAACAAAATAATTTTATGGTTGTGGATCACCACGACATGAAGAACTGTATTAAAGGGTCACACCACCAGGAAGACAGAGAACCACTGCCCTACAGGAAAAGGCTTTTAATTGCTTTCTGTATCTCTGTCTGTTGCTTTACAACTATGACAAACAACTCAGTATTTAATTAATATGTGAAAAGATTACAGAAGAATTAGTGGAGGTAAGCACTGGGTACTCAATTATAGGAACTGAACCAGCCAGGTCCTATACTGAGCTGGGCAGCCACCGGCAGCCTCTGGTAGCAAAAGAAAGGGGAAAATCAGGCGACGAATACCGTAATAGCCAGAGAAGGATTTGTGTTTGTTTGCTTGTTTTCTTTGGGAGGCTCTAGTTCAATCTGCCACCAGAAAGACAGAGGTGGTAGGAGAATATACAGTCAAAGAATTTTATTTTTAAATAACTTATTAGAAACTATTGTAATCATATTTTTAAACACATAACTGATAGAAAGGGAAACGTGTAAGCCAATTCTTAAAGACAATGAGAGTTGGGCCAAACGAACAATATATAATCAACGTAAGATGTAAAAATGTAAAACAACAAAAATAAAACATCTCCAAATCTTCCAAAGTCCTGACTGCAGGATTTGAATGAAAGAGTCTTGGCTGCTAGCATGTCTTCAGTTTTCTTTCATTCTGACCATTGCTAGACACAGACCTGAATTTTTTTTCCCCACAAAAACAGCATGCTCTTTACTTACCCACAGGGGACATCTCAGGAACTCCCGCTGTGTAAGGGCCATCCAGAAATTTGGGTTCATTGTCGTTGATATCCTGAATTTTGATAACAAACTCAGATTCGGGCTCCACGGGCTTGTTGGTGAGTCTGTCCAGAGCTTGGGCTCTGAGCGTGTAATAGGCCTGTTCCTCCCGGTCCAGTCTCTTGGTGGCATGGATGTCCCCCGTGTTCTCATCGATAATGAAAATGGAACTTGCCCCTTCGCCTGACAAGATGTATTTGATGGAACCGTCTCCTTTATCAACATCAGAGTGAAGCTGGTGAAAAATTCACGTGAGATGAGATTAACGTACAAGAGAGTCAGCGATATGAAGGTATGTAAAAGTCACTCTTACGTCAGGCAGCGGTGTGAGCTTTCACTGTTCTTGGAAAGACAAGCCGAGTGCTAACTGTGCACAGGAGCACGGCCGTTACAGCCTGACAGCCTGCACCGTGAACAAGCGGGCTTCAAGTCCTTCTGCAAGTAGCATCATTGCCAAGGACATCTCCTTCCCTTCCCAAAGTTAGGAACTTGGGATATAGACTTAGAGAAAGAGATAGAGAAATAGATAGGAGGAGAAGTGATAGATAAATAAATAGATAGATAGATGATATAGGGGATAGATATGATAGATTGAGAGAGATGACAGACAGATATAGATGATAGGTAGATAAATATAGATTATAGATAGGTGATAGATATAGATAATAAATAGATAGACAGACAGACATAAATATAGATATAGATTTAAAAGTATTTTGAGTTTCATATTCCCAGGCCCAATTTTGCCGTCTTCTGGGTGAGCAGACATCGAGTACATATGTATACTTAGTTGATTTGACGTTCATGCTATGAGATTTTCTGTAGAATATCTATAAATTCAATTCTGAGATCCTAATTAATTTGCACGCACGCACACACACACACACACACACACACACATCTCACTCTCTCACTCTCTTAGCAACTCTATCTCCTGCCTCCCCAGCCCATCCCCTCTCAAAGTCCTCTTTATCATTAACCAGCATGGATGAATGTCCGGTCTTTAAATCTACCTTCAAAGCATGTTCAGCATTTTAGATTTAGAAGCTGAGAAATGACTGCTCTGGAAAGTAGGGATTTTAAATCACTACGTCCACCGAACTCAAAATCAACAGTTCCTAGAATGGGAAGACATGCATCAGATCTGCATAATGAGCTCCCCACCCCACCCCGGCCTCGGCAGAAGGGCAGCACCTTTGGGTCTGCGTTTCGTTATCTGAAACTGTCCTGGTGTGTGTCTGAGCATGATGTTGAACAGAGCAACCTTGGGAAACGAAAATGATTACATACGTCCCGGGATTTCATTCCTTGAGAGGCACAGGACTTCATCATCACCTATCGCTCGCCACTTGGAACTGCTGTCGACTTGGACATAAAACCCAGTTTACCAAATACCGAAACTCTTCATTGTCCTTCAGAACTGTATCTGCGTTTTTCGAGGGAACAGCTGCTAACAGTATAAAAAGTGGTAAACCACAGAAAAAAGACGTGGTGGGCATAGGGATTTTCCACCCTCCTCCTGCAATGAGGGGACAGCTTCTGTCTCCTGCAATTCTGCAAGTGGTTCTGCCTCACTCTTACGGGGCTGTGCTTTTCTTACTCTGCTTCTAGTTCTTAAATACCGGACTTAGGCTTTGGTTTCTGAGTCAGTAGGCATAAAATGGAATTCCAACATGAGCTCTTTATATATACGTTGGGGGGGGGTATGGTGTGTGTGGGGTGTGGTGTGTGGTATGTGGTGTGTGCATGCTTGAATCATGTGTTTCACCATGAAAAAAATGTATTTTTTAATTTACTTTTTCTTCTCTCCTACAATGCATCCCAACCCCAGCCTCCCCGGCTGCCCCTCCTCCCAGCTCCCCCACATCTCCCTTCTCCCCCAGACCCACCTCCATTGCTTCCCTTCAGAAAAGGGAAGGCCTCCTAGGGATACCAATTAAGCAGGGCCTAACAAGATAGAACCTGGCTTGGCAGGAGTTTCTATCTAGGCTGGATGAGGCAGCCCAGCAGGAGGAAAAGCATCCCCAAAAGCAGGTGAAAGGGTCAGAGGTCTCCCTACTCCAACTTGTAGGAGTTCTCAAAGAACACCAAGCCAGAGAACTATAAGGTATATGTAGGGGACCTAGCACAGACCGGGATGCTGAGGTGCAGCACCTAGGAGGCGGTCCCCCCAGCTCCTCACGAAGGTACCGTCCAACATCGGGGAACCTCTCCGAGGTCATGAGACATAACACTTTTTTTTTGTGAATTTCATCCAGGATTCCCACCTGCAGAGCCAGTCCATATAACTCACTTAAGGAATTCTAGTCAACTGATGGTTGCTTTAATGGCACGGTGGCCCGAGCGGCCTCACAGGATAGGTCCAGGAAAGGCGGTACCCGTTCAGTGATGTCCATAAACCTCGCCATGAGCTCTGATGCCACATTCTGCATTATCGTGTGGCATCACGAGAGTTTAGAGAGAGATGACAGATATTTGTCGTCTCTCTAGTCATTCGGGAATCTCCTTCCGTCTTTTCTATCACTCTCCTCCCTGACACAATATACACACGTGGTTTCTCAAGAACGCAGGACACTGCCTCCTCCCCCAACAGCTAACTTCCTCCTGGCTGACCCATCACCAGCCTGTGATTGCTGCCACATGGAGCAAGGAATATTTCTTGGGATCTATACTCTGTTCTTGCGAGGGTAAGCCGTTTGGATTAAAAACGACGAGCAAGCTTGGATATTCAGACAATTTACACTGTAGATCTGGATAGAGTAGGCTAACCTTAAGATGTAGAGAAATTTGTATTTTTATTCCTTCCTAGTGAAAAAGAATGCACAGCAAAGAAGAAAAACGTTACATTATGAATAGCAAATGGCATTTCAAGTTTTTTTATTTTTTTATTTCTACGTTTTGGATCCCCAGGAGTTCTCTATTAAAGAAGTTGTGTATTGCCTTATCTTGGCCCTCCGATCTAATCCTGAATCATCTGTAAGTACAGCACAGGCTCTTGATTGTTAATCAAATCAAGCCCAGCAAAAGCCGTTTTTAATTTGACAAAGTACCTGTGTGGTCACACACACACACACACACACACACACACACTCTTGTGTGTGCGCATGTATTTTGCACGTGTGTGTTTCTCTGCGGAAAGCTACTATAATTTACAATATGTTTTAATATTTTGAAGTGTTGTACATGTACAGTCCCGTGTGCACATAAGAAGCACTAATCGGACTCAGAGGTCGTTCACAGCAAACACAAGACATGCCACTGGGAGGCTGACGGGGTGGGGGCACTAGAAGTTGGAGAGAGATGTAGTCGGGTGTTTGGATATGATCAATAAACATGTTCTCAAATATATTGATTAGCAATCCACCGTGGCTCCATTGCCCCTTAAACAGAATTGCTCTTCACTTTCCCTACCGTATCTTCTTTGTACTTACTACTTTTCTGCCCATTTTCTCTGAAATAAACTCCAGGTGGGTAGTTTAAAAATTATGCCTTTAGTTTTGGAGATTATGAGCCATTACATCATTTCATCCGTCACTTTCCCACCTCAGAAGTCTCCCATATACCCACCCTCCTTGCCCTCTTTCATATTTTGGGCCTTTTTCCCTCATAAATTGTTGTCTGTCTATCTATCTATACATGTATCCATAGATACACAACTGTAGCCTGTCGTGTCTGTGTATTGTTACATATAAGTAACAATTCAGCATTCTTTATGTTTTAATATTATGGTTCAATTTTTTCAAATCTTACTCAATTTGTTATAAATATTCTCATTTACCCCCTGCTTTAATACTATCTCATACCGGTTAGATTATTATAACCGTCGGATCTGATTTCCCTTCGATCAGTGCTATTTGTGCTATTTCCCCTGGTAAATGTCTGTTTGGGTATTAACAATGCCTGCAGAGAGGAAGACCGACACTGACTGCTGATATACGGTCCCGCCTCACTCTTGATCAGAAAGATTGATTCTTACACACTGCGGGGACGAGCCAACACAGACACTCGGGTGGCAGCTGCCTGTTCTAGGGATTTTCAATTGAAGTATTTATGTTCTATTCAGAGCTGGTAGGCAGAACATCTTTGCTGAGAAACCAACTTTTTGATGGATCAATTCAAACTGAACACAGTATTCACTGCACTGAATCTCTTCGTCTCATTTGTGTCCTTGTAAGCGTGTTCATTCCGTATGGCTGGTTCTCAATATCACGGTATTTCAACATTATCCAGACCCGGGGCTCCATCTCGTTCTACACTATCTACCCAGCCTCACCTTGCCTCTACGTTCTCAGGGTGTATTCTTTTACAAAAGCTCGCGGGAACAGTCTCTGTTGTGTGACCATAACTTGTACCATCCATCCATTTGAGACATGCCCTTTAACTAACTCGTGCCCAATTCTGCTGCATGTGTGCTGATTTTTACCAAGTCCCCATAGTTCTGCTGTCTTTACAGAGCCTGCTTGAATTCCTATGACATGATTCCTGCAATGGAGCTTTGTATGAAAAATCTACTTTAGTTGTTTATATTTTGAGTCCCTTTTAGTGTAAAATCTCTACATAAACTAGGTTCTTTGTTTCAACATACTTCATGTTTTCAATAAATAGCACATTAGTGCTACACTTAGCAAATTCATAACCCGCTTTGTAAAATGGCAGTTTGTGTTTAATTTCCCTATCGTTTTAAGTTTTAATGACACCAGGAAAAGCCAATCAAATCAAAGGAATTTAAAACATTTGGAATGATGTAGCAGTACACCTACTATGTGACTCAGCAAGGAAGACTCAGAAGCGTATTGATAGGTGCAAACCCTGCCAGGCCTCAGCACAGGGAACCACTATCATGACAAGTGCCATCCTGGACAGTGGAACCCTGAGTGTCTCACCTCAGGGTTTTTTACTGATAATTAATCTTCTCGTGTGCTCTACTGGTAGCACGTGAAGATCACGAGCAATCAAACGTCTTTTACATAAAGCCAACACCTGCAGACAGTACGAAACGCCAAGGCCTAGGCAGTCCCTCACCCAACAGTGCACAAAACACCATTTTAAACATAACTAAAAATAAACTTCTGCAACAGAATGACTTGTGTGTCTTTGGGTGACAGAATCTCTATGTCCTTCATCCATGTCTTTATCCCCTATTTATTTGGCTATTTTGGATAGTAAAACCAAACTAACAACTTTAATGCTTATCTTTAACCAGACACACCTTGATAAACATTGCCAGACAAAGGATGTAATTCGCTTTCTTTAAAATAATCAACTATAAATGGTAAATATTCCTCAAAAAGAGACTAGGGTTGAAAAAATTAATGCATTGGGGAACTTTTTTTCCCCTCCATAGTCTTCTTATACTGACACTTGTGATTCTGCTAAAAACTTGTCTTTGTTTATGACCCTTAAGCCCCACCCTGTATAAAGCTAAGTTAAAGAGGCATATACTTGAATTTCACAGAGTTGATAAGTATTATTTGAAATACTAAATGGAGTGCAATCCATAAAGGTAATTTTTCATAATGTCTTCATACTAAATATCATGTTATACAAGATACAAATCTAGATTAGTAAAACTACTGGAAGAATCAGTAGTTATCATCATGATTTTGATACGCAAAGTAAAAGTAAATTGTAGACTCGCTGAGACACACGAATTCACATATGAGAAAACTAGCAATTACTGCAGCTCCACAAGAGGTGTCTTTGCTTGTAAGTAACACCTATAAGAAAAACTGCAGATGAGCTATCAGATCTTATAAGTCTACTGGATTTGTGAGTAAGGAAACGGAATAGTGATCTGGAACAAAACAAATAAATTATTTTCATCTGAGGGTGAAGGGACTCAACTCTAAGGCAGGAAAGTATGGGTGATGGAGACCTGCATGGGAGACCAAGAAAGGCCTTCATCAAAAAGAAAGGATATATGATCTTTGATCAGTCTGGGGTGATTTATATTAAATATTCACAAAATCATCTAAAATGAATGTTCTACCATTGACTTACTTAATGTAGATTATTGGATTTTAATCTTTAAAATAATGTATTTCAGACCGTTCCAAGCTACACACAATACATTCATTACCCTGTTACTAGGTTAACAGCATAATCACAGAGGGTCGATTTAAACAAGAGTTGGCAGAAATGAATGTATTACATCCAGATTTTTCCTTTCACATTATGACTTTTAGTAAATGTTTTCCATGTGTCATAAGACACCTTATAATTATGGAACCCTTGAAGAAATATTGAAGGTGGAAACAAGTATGCGAATCATTGTTTTTCTGGTTGAAGTATTCCTAATCTATAATTATTATGAGGCCCAGGATAATGAAGCACAATTCACTTGCGAAGCAGCTCTGATTAAGATATGTTGTTTAAGATGTTTATAGTCTCACGGCCATGCATGGTGAAGCAAGAAACAGCAGTGTGGTTCAGAGAATGCAGAGGCGAGGTGAGGATCAAACGGTGAAGAAAGGTTCCTTTCGTGTTTAGCCAGCAATGAACAGAAAGGCTGGGTGACTCTGATCGTATACCCAGTCAGAATGAGTTCTCAGTCACCCACTTGCGATCTATGTCCAACCTGGAATCTTTGTTCGTCTGCTCCAAGGAAGGACGCCACATCGAGGTCAGCACAAGCAACAGGATAGTGAGGCTATCGACTCGTCTGCCCTACTGTGCACCCTTCACCGTTCTTCATTCTCAGCTGATTCATCTGTCACAGATCTGCATTCTAAATAATCACCTGGACTCGCGTGCGCAAGAGCGGAGAGAATGAAATATTGCCTATGGATGCACTACTACAGAGCAAAGCCGCCTCTCCGTATTTATAAATGTTGTATAATAGAGTCATCTGTGCTCCTCGGTTTGTTTGACAAGTGTGTGCGCCGGAGCCTACAGTGTGCTTACTCGGGGCTGAATATTCAGTTACTCTTCTTCACGAGGGGACAGGAGACAATGAATCGGACATAAACTAGCCTGTCTTTCACACAACTGCATGAAGTCCACCACAAAAACGTCACAAACTCACTGTGCCTCGTACTGGTTTCCGAGGCCAGCTCCAAAACGCTTGTATCACTAGAGGAATCTCCCCAGAGTCTAAATCTTCCTGATGAAAACTGGAGTAGAGTCGCCATCTCATTGAATGCAAATGTGAACGTTAGATTCTCTGGATCTGGGTTCCCAGGAAGAACTGCACCTTGATCGCTAAGTTACCTGCTCCAGGAACAAGCCAGAAACAGTGGAAAGAAATTATTGAAAGAGATAACCTGTTCTATTTTAGGGGAAACCTGTTCCTTTGGCCTTTTAAACTGGGTGTAGTTTAGGAGGTGAGGGAAACACCACCGTTGGAAGTATTGTCTGAAGCCTGTATGGTTTTACTTAAGAAAAGGCAATTAGCAGTTGTTACAGTGATGCATGTCACGGTGTCTGCTACACAAAAATAAGAAAGGAAACAGTAGGGGTTGGGTTGTTAATGTGAGTAATTCATCTTATAGTGTGTTTCAAAATTATAGGAAGTCATCCCGTGTTCTTAAGGAACCATGTATTCTGTGGTATTAAGAAAGAAACAAAGTAAAATATTCTACCGTTCACGTAGAACAAAATTGGCGATTTTTCACAGATCCTAGAGATCTGGACCATGGGAAGGATTATATTTGTCTTTTTAATGCTTCCAGTCAATAATAACCTGACATTCTCTTCCCTGTCCTAACTCCACCGATGGCATTTGTCACAATGGGGACAGAGGCCAAATAGAGGTCATCCATCAGACTCTCACCTGGCATTTTGGAAAAAAGGATTCACACATGTTGGAGATAACACTGCCATAGTGGGCCTGTAATATACTTCTGGAGTTTTCCAAATCGTGCTGTCTTGCCTTCTGGGTTAGGAAATAGAAGCATTGCTAGATGATTCAGTGGAAATATAATTTTAGAGTGTGAGACCCAGGGAAAGAAATTGACACTTATATAATCGAAAAAGAAGATACCTGAATAGCTTCAATTCAAATAGAAGGGTTAATGTGTGTCCAATGTGAACTAAGATTCTCAGTGATTGGAAATGACTACCATGTTAGAAATAACACTGAAGTAGGCACAGAGGAATGTAGACACAACTGGAAAAAGCCCTAGAGAAACGCAGTCAGTGACTGCATTCACCAATCAACAATTAAACTTATCAATTGGCTTCTAGTAAAAGGTTTGAAAAGCCTTCCCTCTGCCACAACTACTGATAACAATCAGCGACAATTTAATCACCCAGTCCTGGTCGGCTTGTTCAACCCCTTCCACTGCGAATCCCATTTCCTCCTTTCCATTCCCACACACTTATCCCAAGTATACATCCTCACCAGTCTCCACAGGAAACTCCCAGTCTCAAGGTACATTTCCCGAGGAACCTAGCAAGCTAGTCGAGCGCGAGTCACTGGCTCACTCGGCGACTGAGGGACGTCCCCTCTTCTATAAACAAGTCGGTGTTGGGGCTCACCTACATCAATTCTCCAACAAGTTACAGAGCTACAACGGCACATTGGTGACACATTTGTAGGTCAAAATATCAACAGCTGAAGGAGGCACTGCAGAATAGCAAACTTGACAGAAGACACAACCAAGGGTATTCCACTGAAGACTCCTGTTTTTCACGTGCTTGCAAATGTGTTTGTTGTAAAGGGCAAGAACCAAAGCAGCCAAACTTTAGTCAACCTTCTAAAAGCACCAAAACTGTGTAGGTCCAAGTCAGGGGCAAGGTGACTCAGAACGGTTCTCAGAACTAGAGTAAGGAAAACAATTTCTAAGACAAACAAGTTATGGACTATAGACTAATGGCCTTGGGCTAAGAATCTCCCCTCACCCGCATTGACTAAGACCCTAAGTTTATATTTTCTAGGAGCCCGCAACCTTGCTATATGCCAGCACCAATCAGTTTAAAGGTCAATATTTACATCACTATGTAACCAATATGTCCCTCATACCCTGTTGCTAAGCTCTGCCTTTGAAAAGCCTATATAAACTAGACTTAGAATATGCTGGAGGTCGCCTTCCGTTCCTTGTTGGAGGCATTGGTGAGGGGGGACCCCAATGCGTTGGAAATAAACCTCTTGCTTTTGCATCGATCTTGAGTCCTGGTGATTTCTCGGGATCTCCTTCCATCTACCTAACAGTTGTATCAAAATTCAGTGAGAGGATCTCACTTTGGTGTTTTTACTCAATATAATAAACAAAATTGCCTATGCTTGATAAACCTGGCTACTTCCTTCATCAGTTACAAAGCTCCGGGGTCAGGCCACTAAAGAATAACACAATCAGAATATCCGTGGGCCAGACTTTCTCATTTTTTTTTATCAAACTATTATACATTCAAGATATGAAAGGCTGATCTAAAAGGAAGAAAGGAAGACACGGGGCATCGGAGAAAAATATTCTTCTGTTGTACTGATGATATCATTTTGAAAGACAGGGAAGAAATAGGTTCATTAAGTAGATGTCAAAAGGGAAAATAAACATATCTACAGAAATTTGTCCATAATGTGTAAGATTGTAAAACGAAAAATTAAAGAATCCCTCAAAATAAAATCTCTAGGGTAGCTTTAATAAACTCAAAAGCTTCTTAAATGAAAAATAAGCCAAGCTCTCGGGACAGAATCTTCTGTGAGACTGCTAAGTGTTTCATCCAAAATAGAGCAGGTATAGGGATTGACAGGACCATGGTCTCCATATGGAGACAGGAGACCTGCAAGGTGCTTTATCCTGTAGGAAACACCACACAGAGCTACATGAGGACCAAATCTCTTCTGAATCCTCTGCTCGCTTCCCAGTTGTAGCTGTAACTATACTGATCTCCATTTCCTGAGTTTCTACACTCACCGTTTGGACTACAGTATTTAATACCCTGAGGATGAAAATTCTTCACAAACCCACGTAATGAGGATATGGATGGAATGGAAACACGGGAAAAGAGCCTGGAGTGGAAAGGGTGCTTAGCAACCACCAGAAGACAACATCAATCATTAGGTTATGACATGGTGGGGCATCCGTAAGAAGTGATCTGACTGTCCCTGAAGAGACTGGCTGTTGCTTTTCTGTCTTTTCACACATACGTTTTCCTGATGTTAGCAGGAGACCTCTGCTAGTACCAACTAGAAGCAGGGTGGGGGGAGGGGCTAGCGAGCATCACAGCCTGATGCATGCAAAGGCTAGCAGGGTGAGTGAGGGTGATAACATGGCTGCTTGATTAGAGCTGGGCTTCACCTAATTTTATTTAGCTTTCCAACTGATGAAGTGCTCCATTTTGAAAATGGAGTAGGTTATCTGATAATTTTTAACAAACAGGTTGATTCCATCGCAGGACACTTTGTTCCTCATTTCCCAATGAGTATCCAAAATAAGAACTCTATTATCCATCACTCCACAGCAGTAGGAATCAAGAAGACTAATTCAAACGCTTCAGCAACATGGTGATGATCACTCAAGAGATTCAGAATAACTTAAGTCAATGGTATTCATGGTATAAAACAAGAACTATAAAGAGAGCTAAGGGGCCAAATGTCTAGTGCTCTAATGTTGTCTAAAGTTGGACCAACTAAGACTCGGTATATAGTCTCATGAGAACAACAGTCATTTGTTGTCAGTGAGTATGTAATTACTACCCCATACATGCTGTTGATTCAAGACACTCAGGGACCAGGAAAAAGGGTGAGCTTTCTATGCCATTGTGCCTCAGTTTAAAATATATTCCACAATTAAAATGCAGGATTTTATACCTTTGCCAGATTACACCCTAAAATTTAGCAATGTCTGCTTAGCAATGGCATGCAAAAATAAAAATAAAAAAGCCTTAATTTCTGAGCACTTGGAAATGATGACAAATGTTTGCTTATGTATACCAGTTTGCAATTTGGTCAAGATAATTCAACAGAAGAAATTAGCTTTGGATTTAAAACTCTATGTCAATAGCACATGCAACGCATCCTGAAAGGGTATGTCAATACATTATGTGATCTATGTATAGAACTCTCAGAGCAATTACTTTTATTAAAAAGGGTAGATTCTGAATGGAACTTGTAATTAAAAATCTAATAGACAATTCCACTTAGGATCACTTAAAGGTCTAAGAAGAAGTCATTTGCTCTTTCTTTTTCAGAGATTTCTAATACACATTTTTTGTTCTGTACTCCACCCTGTCACATTATGGTTACCAGCTTTAGACGGTGCCTTCATTATTTTCTTACTGCAGCATAAGACACTATGACCTCGGCAACGAATAAAAGAAGGATTTATTTGGGTTTACAGTTTCAAAGGGATAAAAGTCTGTGATATCAGAGCAGAGCTATGCTGCCTGGAGCTGGAGTCTGAGAGCACTCGTCTTAGAACCAGGAGCACGAAGCAGTGAGCTCAATGAGTTTTAAAACTCTCAAAGGCTCCCTCCAGTGACATAACTCTTCCAACAAGGCCACCGGCTCCTTAGCTGCCTCACACGGTATCACCACCTGGGGACCAAGCGTTCAAACGCAGAGATTATGACAGACATCTCATTCAAACCATTTAACTGAAGCTACCCAGAACTCCTTGCAGCGGTGTGGGGGTGACAATAGCATCTTGGAATCAACCTGCTGTTGACAAATACTTATACACAGAAATGTCTGAAGGGCATGATTTGGAACACATGTTTACATAATTATTACAAATACTGTTTTCATTTATTAAAATATCTTCTGATATGGAACGGAAGAGTTCCAAGGAAGTTTCCTTTATAGTTGCAGTGATTCAAAAAATGAAGGGGAAATTATGTATACATACGCCAAATATAACGCATCAACAAACACTGAACTGGCTGACACATTGGGCTACCTTACTCAGTAAAAAGTGTCCACTAATGCAACCAAGTAATGACAGAAAATTTCCTGACACAACTGGCCAAATCTAATATGGACTCTCATCCCGCCTGTCAAAGCAGTACTGCTACAATTTCTGTAACTTTATGTTTTACTTTTTATTTTTAACCTCAGTCTTTATCTCCTCCGCTTGATTGTGGTTTCATGTCTATTTCATTCAAATAGCACGAAGAAAATAATTGCATGTCATCAAACACTCTGGGAGAGAGGTCTTTAATTTTTCTGACAAAGTTCTACGATGGGGATTGTATTCTAATTTTATATGCAACGGACGTATGACTTCACAAGATAAGTGTATTCCTTTTTTTTTCTGAGCTCACACAACATTTGCCCATATTTGAAACTAGGGCTATCTGAAGATCAAGTTTGCCTTCTTACTAGCTAGGTATCCTAACTGCCACCTCTTCTCTTCTGAGAGATGGCCTGGATATCCTTGATTTCCATCTCTTCCGTGTAAAAATCTAACCATTATAGAGAAACACAATGAATTTAGAGCTATTAAATTGTCAGGTGTTTGTCTCTACCCTCCTCATCCTTTGACCTTCATCCTGAATTTTTCATGCCCATTTCCTTTCTGAATAGCCTGAATTTTGATTCTTTATTCATACCATGGACTAACACCACAGCAATGGATACTGTACAGATATTTCTTCCAGATTAAAATGTTTTCTCTGGGAGACAGGGCAGAGGTCACCAAACTGACAGCAAAACTACATGACCTCAAAAGAAAGTTTCCAGACTTAGGAAGTTCTGAAACCTGTAACAATCCTTGCGGTGGGGAGGGTGGGGAATCTATTCTGTGATACATGTGTCTAACTTGCCTGTAATATTGGAAGAGACCCCTTACCTATGTTCTGTAGGTAACCCAGTAAACTCACCGATCCAAGAATCTAGACACAGGGGAAGTCAATTCTCTGACATGTCATTATTTTGCGAGAGGACAGTGTAAGGAGAGGATGAAGACATTTGTTCATATCTCCCCAGAAAACATGAGACAAAAGTAACATAAATAGGAAAAAAAACAGCCTAGAACTTACGAGCTTTTCCTTGGCTGCCATGATTAATGCCCGTAGCATGTAGTGAGTCACGATTTTCCTATACTTCTTTACTAAAACATAATAATTTTAGCCTTCAGCCAGTTCCTTAAAACCTTGCATGCCAAAGATTAGACAGCTAGCCAATATGTTAATTCTGTGATTTCTCTGGCTGTTATACGCAAGATAGTTTGCAACTACAATTAAAGGGGAAATATATCACAAATTAATATTTTATCATGCCCTTTACTAGAACACGCACCCTTGTTATGGAGAAGAAAGTACGGTAAAGTGACACGGCTTGTAACTGGTGCTGTGTGTTGCTCTTATTGATTCCGAATATCTCACTGACACCTCTGCCTTCTCCCTGATTTCCCACATTCCCTTTCAACCTCAGCGTCACAAAGTCCACATCACAGGGCCTAAGGTTTGCATACAAACAAATCCATCAGATTCTGTGCTGCCTGTTTTGCATCTACCTCAAATAAAAATCAAGAAACAGCACAGAGCACGAAGCAGTGATCATTACCTATTGCTCCAAGTAACCACTTCGATAAGTCCTAGCATTTCCTTGAGGGCTGCTACTGCCTGTGTGTTTTTTCACATCAGATTATCAGAGGCTTGTTTTTCTTTACAAAAATCAAGTTTCCACTGCAACAAGAGTGAGTGAGACCTTTTAAGCTGTTTGCTGTGACCACCACTGACCAAACATCTTACCTAAGTCTTGAACTCTTCCATGTATGGACTGAGATGGGATAACATGTTTTTACATGTTTTTAATGCAAGTCTGCTCAGCAACAGAAGAGGGGGAAAAAGTATGTTCATTCAAATTTATAAATCCATAGAGAAAATAACTCAGGATTTGCTGGACGGAGAGACACTCTGCGCAGATGGAGAGTAAAGACCCTGACATTGCACAGAAATGCACAATGAACGGTGTCTAAATTCTTAGGTACAAATAGAGAGGAAGGAACATGCAGGAGGAGGAGGAGAGGTAAGGTGAGTTGCGAATGAAGAAAGGGAAAGCTTCTCTATGTAACTCCCCTATATAACGGACAGCTTCATAGAGAAAGGTGCCAAACTCTCAAACCTTCAAGGTACGGCACCAGTGCTCAAAGAGCCAAGGACGAAAACACCCGATAAAGACTTGCTAAGAGAAGCGGTATGACTCACTTCGACTTAATGATGATTTTTCTCTAAGTATTGAAAAGCACACATTTTAATTGGGATTTTATGGCTATTGGCCAAGAGTTTCATTTTGATGGACGAAGATCAGAGCCGGGCTGCACAGATCAGACAACTTTGGGAGAAGCACAGTTGTGCAGAGAAGGAGGAGAGCGTGGCCTGCCTGCTGCTTAGGGAGCTCAGGGACAAGCCTCAGAATGCCACACTAAATGTGTGAGGGGGAAAGCAGATAAACATCGTAGTTACAGCATCATGCTTACAGAAACTGCCTTAGGGGCTGACACACACACACGCCCTCCCGTCCACGAGGTTTGCTGTGGTTGTTTTAACGTGAGGTGAGAATCTGAATAAATGGTATCTAAACCTGTTGTGGGGCTGAACAGTGCTTGCCTTTTGACCCCAAAGCTTTTATTTGGGGTGGGTGGCAGAGGAGGCTTCCCAAAGTTCAGGTGTGACCCTGTAACAGGAGTACAAAGGCACAGTAGATTTCCCGTGCCTCTCACTTACTCCTTCCAATACAGTATGGGAACCGCAAAACTCTTCCTTTCCTTTTGTTTTTTTCCTATAATCCTCTAAATTCCCTATGTATCGGTTGGGGTTTCTGTTGCTGCAAAGACATATCACGACCCAGTATCAAGTTTGGAAGGAAAGGGCTGATGCAGCTTCTACTTCCGCAGCAGAGCTCATCACTGAAGGAAGTCAGGACAGGAACTCAAACAGGGCAGGAACCTGGAGGCAGGAGCGGATGCAGAAGCCGTGGAGGAGCTTGCTTGCATGATTCCCAAGGCATGCTCAGCCTGCTCTCTTACAGAAACCAGGACCACCAGCCCAGGGATGGAACCATACACACTGGGCTGGCCCCTCCCCCATCAATCACCAATTAAGAAAATGCCCTATGGCTGGATCTTAAGGAGGCATTTTCTCAGTTGAGGTTGCCTGCTCCAGATGACGCCAGTTTGTGTCAGGTTGATATAAGACAGCCAGCACAGCCTCATGTAATTTCCCTGTTTTGCCCCCTTTGAGAAAAAACTGGTTGCAGCAGCCTTTCTGGGATTCCATTGGGGTGCAATGAGAAAGTCTAAAGGGTATTTTTAAAACACTAAATCTCAGCCTCAGGAGTCCTTAAAGAGAAATATCTAGCACGCCATTACGGAACAAGTAGCCAATGATGTCTTTTAAACTTAGTATCCAAGCACAGTATAAATAAGTATACTAGGGTGAGAACATGCACTTAGTCGAGTCCAGTTCAATTAAAGCCAAAGACAGAATTCTAAAACAATGTCCCAAGAGAAGTAGAGGAAGGATTGGAACTAAAAGAGAACACAGCCGTTAGGGTAAGAGGTACCAACGTAATCAAGATGTGTTACTTTCTGATCATTATGTCCTGTTCTATGAAAAGTATGAGCTTAACGTCATATACTGTTTCAAGTGATCATTAAATAACTACAAATATTCTATCATGAAATATAGCTCTAATGAATTATTTAAGATATGGTCCTTATCTCTAAAGAAAGTCTCCACATACCCATGGAGAATGTAACTGAACTCATTCTCAGAGTGACACAGAGATATTGGGCAAATGAATAAATATCCATTGCCACCACAGTGAATTGCTTCCAGTCATAGTTGTGGGGGCTAGGGTTTGTCTTTCCCGCTTCTTGCTGAAGATGTAACTTTCTTTCGGGTTTATGGCTTCTCAGTTATATGTCAGAGATACGCACCTGATCATCATGTACATCCAACTTCAAAGACCCTTCGTGAGATTAGAATGATGAATTTCAGAGGAGACTTGATTGTACAACACGTTTAACTAAAAAAGGTCTATTTTTCATTGTGCTAGTTTAAGACTACTCATAGAAAGAATGACTTCCAGATACAGGAACTTTATGAATTTGTATACACGAATGCCTTCATAGGACTAATTAGATTTGTAATGTTTAAATTCATACTTGTGTGTATGTACACCAACACTCACATAAATTGCTCAAAACAAATCATAAGCAGTCTGAAATAGAAGAGTGCCTTTCTTAAGAATCAAGTTGGAGTCTTTTCAACACATCTTAAAGTTGTATAGAAGAAAATGTTTACAAGAATGTTAGTGCTATTTCATCTCACATTAGATTGATATCATTCCACAAACCTTATCAATAAAATCTTTCATTTTTCATAGCTTTTAAATCCTTTGGAATAAATTGTGTTCTTTTGGTGATATCTAAATAATGGATTGTTAACTGAACGGTGACTAACAACATACATTTCATATCATATTGGGTATATTTGAAGCTAATCCAAGACCTTATATTATATAGTCCTTACCAATAAATTTTTAGAAAGACTCAAAAACTATAAAGTGCAAATAATGTGATTGAGTGATTAAATAATATGAAGACAGGATGTTAAAAATTAAAAACAAAAACAACAGTGTATTGCAGAGTATGTGTCCCACATTTTTACTCCCAAGAAGTCCTGTTGTTAAAAATCTTTAAACAGCAAATTCTAGAGTGAGAGGCACTAAGTATCAGGTACTCTGCCTCCAGTTAAGTGCCATGAACAGTTTTCTTCCCACTACCGCTTATGGATAGAAATGTGCGTTTTTCATTCATCTCTCTACACAGATATGTCTCAAGCGACTTCATTCGACATGATCAAGTCACAACTGAATTTGGTATTTCTTGCTTTGGAGCCAGAAACAAAGTATACTGCTCTGTGTTCAGCATTAACTTTCACGATTCTCAAACCTATGGCAATTGTAACGCAACACTGTTAACAATGAGGTCCCAATCTAAGACCTCAGCAACTGAATTCCAAAAGAGGAACATTATGAGGTCTCATGACCTTCTGAACTGGTTCACAATTTTGTGCTCGGCCACATTCATAGTCATTATCCTTAGACACGTGGGGCCCATCGCTGTAGGCTGGACAACTTGTGAGATGTACATTCCATGGGAGATGCTGTAAACACACGCATGGGTAAGAGACAGTGCCCCTTCACAGGCTCCAAAACATTCTTCAAACGCTGAACATACTCGAGTGAAATTAATTGTTAAATTGCTCGCAACTGCTCTCCTCTCTTACTAATAAAAGCTTATTCATTTAGTCCCTCTATTGTCATCTCATTACCTCGTCTGGATTGCACAGGAATCTGAAATGGCATCATCACTAAGATGGTCTGGTCAGAGACCGGGTGACTTTAAGAGTCTGTGAGCCACTAGGGACCTAGTATCTGTGTGTCAGTTATGCAAACTAATGGTCCTTATGATATCTACACCAGAAGGGATCATCTCCCAACAGACTCGTGTGTACTTCAAATAAACTTATGGCTTTCATAATTTACTTCCTGTGATATGACAGTTATTTCCTTCTTTCCTGTCACCCCTCAGCCTTCCCTTGCTCATTCTTCATGTATCATCTTCTTTTTTTCTAAGGTTAAAGTGCTTTGTTTGTGATTCACAATGAACAGATTAGGTTGTAAAACCCCCACTTATTTTTAGAAATGGCGCTACAAGAGAATTTATGCTTTTTATTTGTCTGTAAATGTCATCGGTTATTTCAGGGGGTAATATAGAATTTGTTTCAAAGTCTAGCTGGAAATCAACTGAGAACATTAACTAGCTTTAAAGGTCTTTGAGAGTGTAGTAAACTCCTGTATCCACTCAAGATACACAGTGCAGCCCACGCTCCCCACATAACAAGCTCTGTGTCCAGTTAAATCCTAATAAATTATTCACACAATGAACATGGCCAAGTTTATGATTGCACACGCTTGTTTTAAGGGAATGTTCTAATGAAAGTCAGAGTGTAATAAATATACTGAAAGAAACAAAAATCAGTATGACTAAATTCTCTCTCTCTCTTTTTTTTACTTCTTATCTAATATAATTAAAGAGAGGTTTTACAGCTTTTATTTTACTAAGGTGCCTTCTTCTGAAAGGTAATGCAATTACTCTCTTCCATTCCTCACAGTAACTGGTTCCTTATTATGTCTTAAATTTCACCAACCTTTTCAGAAAATATATTACCTGTACAACTAGTCGATGTACAGCTCAATTAGTCTGAGTCTGCTTATAAACTAGTTTTATGTCTGTGTATTGTAAACTAAAAATAATCAGGTCATTTCTTAGTTATTGAGAATGTAAAATTTGAGGATGGGCCCTCACTCGCTCAGAAAAAAAAAAAAAAAAAAAAAGCACCTTCAGTAAATAATTACTGCTCCGCTTTGCACACTGTAATGGCTGCATTGGTGTACCTGAATTCTCAACTCGCCGTTCATGCAGAGAACTCAGAACTCCTCCCACTCGTTCCTGGTCTCCACTCTGACCCACTCTACCTAAACCTCTAGAGAGCTAGACTGACTTTCTTAAATTATGTTGCTTGGACTTGACAGTTGCTCTCCATCCTCATGCTGTAAGTCAACTTCAGTCGTGTCTTATACGGTGAATGAGAAACGTTCAATACAACCTTGTTAAATGAAATAGAACAGATGCCTTGGTCCTCGCTCTTCCTTTCAGCAGAAGCTGAGGCAGCGAGAGTGACAGCAGCAGAGTAACTGAGAGTGACTGACAGCCATCCCCCACCAAAACGTTAACAGAAAAAAAACCTTTCTACTCCTATAAACTTTCTGCTCAAATATTAAAAATGAATATTGATTTCTAAAGAAAAAGACTGCAAAATCTTCATACCTGACATCCCCTCTGTCTGTGTCAATAAATGCAACTAGTGATAATGATCCTTAATTTGTTTTTGGTTTAAATATATAAAAATGTGGCAATCTTGAGCTAGAAATAATGACTTTTCATTCATGGGCACGAAACCAAAGAAAATTATCTGACCCAGAGAGGTACCAACCCTTCAGTAATCCTTTTACAACGACATTTTAAACACAACTTTAATCCCACCACAGACGTCCGATTAATGTATTCAATTAAACACTTGCAGTACAGATTTATGGCTTGCTAGACAGAAGTAGATTTATTCTGCAAACGTACGCAGATAGCTAGAGCCTCTTGCATTTTTGACTTATTTCTGAAACACAGGAATAGTAGACTAAGCTAATATAATCATAATCCTAGATAATATTAAAATATGTATTTTTTATTTTTATGAAGTCATATAATCCACATATTTTATTTTATATCAATCTGAGACTCCCAAAGTCTTATATTTGCCCCTGGTTATCACTTTAATGTGATTTTTGATGTCAGATATTAAATAGACTATTTATATGAAAACATATTTTCTCACTGATCTCCATAATATAGCCATTTACATTCGTGTTAGGAACATGAGTTAGGGTATATGAGAAATGCACTATTCAGATCTATAGATTACTAACACATGCTATATTAATAGGTGACATTAACTTAGAGGAACTAGCATCCTATGCTTTAGTACAGAGCACATGGGGGATTGTGGAAACAATGCTTCTGAATGCCCAAGTCAAAGATACGTAGGTGCAGCAATGCCAAAAGCAATCGTAATTTAAATCATTCTAAGTGTTTAGTGTACTAGGATGTCACATGGCCACCAAAATATTTAGGATTTCTTTCAACAATATAAAAGCCAGAACACAATTATTAATAGTAAATATGCCCTCCAGGATGATCAAATGATTCCTAAACTAGTCTTACTAAAAATAAATAAAAGAAACATTCTTTATGAAACACCATTAGTTATTTTTTCATTGCCTTGGTCACTTTCCTCCATAAGAATCCGTAAGATTTTTTTTTACTACACGGAGAGGAGTTGAGAGGAGAATTGGTGGCTGGGAAATCAGTTTACATGGCATCTACTGACAAGTTGTTTAACTGCATAGAATGTGGCTGTTAAGTAAATGCACCTTGGCAAGAAGACAATTCCATGCTACCATTTTCCAGAGACATGGTTTTGCTAAGAGGACATTTATAAGAAATGCAATCATATCCACCACATTGTTAGCATCTTCAAAGGTATTTTATGTTTGTTTCCTTGGTCTGAGTTTTTTGTTTGTTTTTGCTTGTTTCGTTTTGTCTTTTTTTTGGGGGGGGGGGGGGGGACAGAGTTTCTCTGTTGTAACTCTGGCTGTCCTGGAACTCACTCTGTAGAGCAGGCTGGCCTCGAACTCAAAGAGATCCTCCTGCCTCTGCCTCCCGAGTGCTGGGATTAAAAATGTGTACCACTGCTGCTTGGTCATCTGAGAAACTTTTGAAATTATATTTTATATGGCATAATCCTGTATCACATATAATCATGCTGTGTACAACTATGTTATTGACTGTTCTCGAGCTACAAATACCCGAAAAGCCAACTGAAAGGAGGAAGGAAGCTTTTATTTGGGTTTACTGTTCTAAGACATTCTGTCTATAACGACTGAGAGGCATGACTGTAGGAACCACCTGAACCATGACTCCAACTAGGAAACTGGGAAGGGGGGATGCCAGTACTCAGCTCTGTAATCAGTCTCAGACTCTAGCGCATGAGAGATAGTGCTGCCCACATTCATACATATGCACAATATTTATCTGTAGAAGCATCAATCCGTGTGTCCTCAGACTTTCTATTTAAATCACTGGAAGAGAGCATCTTTTCTTCTAATTCCCAAACACAACAACAGACATGAAAATAGAACAATATATTTACCCTCAAATAAAAATATGATATTCCTTCTGTGAAGTTCTTCATACCTTGGTTTTGATACTAGCCTCCCATTTCATAAAATACTGAGGGACTCATGGTAACGTGCTTCTGAAACAGTACTTTGGCTTGAACACTGTGACAGTGGTAGTCAGTTGGGCATACCTATTATGTTATGGTAGACGCTCACTGACTCTGTGAAATACATCCACTAAACTAATTCAAGGGCTGATGGCTTAACTCAATGAGATGAGACTAAGCTGGAAACAAGTCTAAAAATCAGTTTCTCTAAGCTGACATGATTACAAATCCAAAAAAATACTTGGAATTATTATACCCCGCAGACGCTTGTTAAGTTATCCTTTACTGGATACTAGATAAACTCACGCGGTACATATAGGAGGGTCTTGCAAACTTACTAGAACATTTTTCTTTTATGAATGGCAGAGGAGAAATAAGGGAGAAAGGACATCACTCCACGTTACCTTGTAAAGAGTTTGTGGTGCTGGGAAGTTCATTCTCTACTCAGATGCTTCAATTCGGGGGAGAAAACACAAATTTATCAATGTCCATGCTTCCATGGAGACTCCTATTACAGAGCTGCTGTATTGACTTCCTTATGTTGAATAATCAATTGCAAAAAGCATTCACCAGGTATCCTGTGAGGTCTGTACAGGGTTAATGTTCATTTCCTCTAGCAATATCTGACTCTCTTGTACTTTTACATCTTACACATAATCAGCTGGAATACTGTTTCTGCGTGGAAAACATTAATATAACATTTTCATCTTTGTCCTCGTTATCATTAGCTAAGCTGTCAACCTGACACAAACCTAGAGTCGCTTGGGAACAGGGAAGAGCATGAGAATTGCCTGTGATCAGATACATCCTTGGGCATATCTGCGAGGCATTTTTAAATGCTAATTGATGCCGGGGGAGGTGCCATCAGTGGGTTGTCTTGGGCTGTACGAGAAAGCTAAGCTGAGCAAGCCGCAAGCCAGAAAGCTACATTTCTCCACAGATTTTGTCTCAAGGTTCCGCCTTGTTGCGGCATAACCCACAAGACAGACCTTTTCCTCCCCGAGTTGCTTTTAAGTCAAAGTATTGATTGCAGTAACAGTAAAGCCAACTAGAACTTTCCTGTTGTATCTCCAGCGGCCCTTGCCCCTTCGGAAACAAATATATCCTCTGGGTTAGTCCTTTCAGCTTCCTGATTTTCATTTTACTTGAGTTACGAAAAGAGGAGAAATCGTGCATTTTTTTATTTTCCCTGCATTTGATGAATTATATCTAGAAACATCTGCCTACCTAAAGCACTGTCTCGCAGTGGTGCCTAGCAGCAGCCCTGCCTGGAACATTCCCCCTTGCTAACCCTGCACACTAGCTCTGTATGTTGGTAAGGTCATCACAATGGAGAAACACTTAGATTCTATCCATACACCTTCCCGAAGCATACGGGAAACGATTCGTTTTTCCTTAAACAAGTGATTCCTCAGTTGTTTAAATGGAACGCCTTAACTGTTTAAAACTTAATCCTCCTTAAAATGTAAAAATGTCCCTACTCCAAAACCGAGATGCAATGGCATCGATCCTTGGTAATTAAGGTGGAAATGTTTAATGCTGCCAGTTGCGGAACTGACTTCTGCTTTAGTCAAACCCAGTATCTGAATTCAGAATTTAATTATGTATAGCATCTATAAGCCCTAGCAGAAGGAACCACCGTCACGGCCAGCGCCATACTCACAGTGCCACACCGAGGACCCGAGCTTAGGTGTTTTTATTGATCCAGCACTCCTCAGGTGTTCTATTGATACCAACTGCAGATCATTAGCAATTAACCCCCACAGAAACTCAACACCTGCAAACAATACAAAAGCCCTAGACAGCCCCTCACCCAACACTGCATGCAACAATTATTTTATATATGACTAAAAATAAACTTCTGCAACCAGACATTAATGTCTCAGTGTGGCGGAGGACCAGGAAAGAAAAATTAATTCAGAAGTCCTGTCTATGGCCAGGCAATGTGCCAGAGTGATGATGCTCCCGTGGACCCTGCCTTGTTTCCCCTTCAGATTTTGATCACGCTTAAATACCCTTTAAAATGAAAATATCTTAATCTAGTCATGTATAGAAAACAGCAAATGTGGAGAAAAAAATATGCTTCACTCTCATAAGCAGTAACTATACATAATTTACAAATGTTTTTGACTTAGAAAACAAAGTGTTTTATATACAGCATTTTACTAAGATGGTTGGGATCATGGGAGTGCTTTAAATAATGCAATGCCAGACATGGGGAAACCTTCCCCCTTGAATCATAGAAGAGGAACAGCTCCGTGTGAAAGCTAGGGTCTACATTCCAGGGGCTACATCCAGAGGCCTGTGTTGGTCTGCATGGAATGTAGACACACACACCTTTAATCCCAGTAATCAGAAGGCAACGGTGATCCACGCTTTTAATCACTAGAAAAAAACAGTGGAAGCAGACAGAGAAAGCAGTACTCAGGAGTCCTTGTCACATAGGACGTGACATCTGAGATGAGTAAGATGAATGTCAGACAAAGTGACTCATCAGAGGAAGAGTTAGCGAAGTAAGGGCACGCCCAACTCTCAAGAGCAAAGGCAGACTCTGAGCTCAGTTAAACGGACTTACATAGAAGTTTGGGTCAGTCAGTCCGTGAAAGAGTCAGCCGAGAAGCAGACAAAGGAGTCAGTTACAGAGTCGGTAAGTTGCAGAGGTGCTGTGGAAGTTCACTTTTAGTTATGTTAAAATAACTGTTTTGTGCACTGTTGGGTGAGGGGCTCGCAAGGTCTTGGTGTTTTGTATGGTCTGCAGGTGTTGGATTAATGTGGGGGATGTTGGATTGCTAATGATCTGCTTGTGCTATCAGTAGAACACGTGAGGAGTTCTGAATCAATAGAAACACCTGAGCTGAGATGCTCGCCATTCCGCTGTCCAGTATGGCACTTACAAGGATGGTGGTTCCATCCGCTGAGGCCTGGAAGGGTTTGCACCAATGAATGTGCCTCCCTGTCATCCTTGCTCAGACCCCATAGCGGAGTACTACAACACAGAGGAAGTTACAGAAGCAGAGGATGGAGTGAGTCACAGAGCAGTCAGCGGAAGCAGTCAGTTACAGAGGCAGGATGGAGCAGTGAGAGCTCAGGGAGAGACAGAACAGAGCTCAGCAGAAGTCCAGAACAGAGAGTGAGTTGAACCAGAAGAGTCAGAGTTCAGAAGGAGCTAGTCAGAGTGGCTCAGCAGTAGGTCTCAGAAGGCCTTTTAGGTCCAGGCTAGAAGTTTAAATGTTCTAGATTATACAAAGGCTGAACCTTTCCAGTTCAAGAATTAAGACTAAATTGTAAAGAGGCCGAATCGCTGTGCGGCTCCAGGGCTCCAAGCTAGAACCAGTGATTTAATCAGACAAAAGAATAAACTGTCCTCTGCCCCGAACCAACATCTTCATCTGGTGAATCCACATCTACATCTACAACTCCACGTCATTATTCTGCAACAGGAAAATGCAGAATCCTGGCCCTGATACAATGTAACATATTATGAACATAAGAGGCGGTATCTCTGCCTGGAGGAGAGGGCCCACCATCTGTTAAGAAAAGTTATTTTAGCTTATTACACAGAAGAAGGTGGCTGAAAGACCTGAGAGAAATGTAAGCGTAAGCAAATAGAATCTTGTGCAGAGAAGTTTTCAGAATCTATAATGGATTGAGAGACACAAGAGCAGCAGCTCTCTACGTGTGGGTCAAGACTACTTTAGGGGTCTGATGACCCTTTCACAGGGGTGCCTAAGACCATCGGCATATCAGATATTTACATTCAGAGAAATAACCAAATTACAGTTACGAAGTAGCAACAACAGTAATTTTGTGGTTAGGGATCACCGCAACATGAGGAATTGCATTAAAGAGTCACAGCATCAGAAAGATGAACACCTCAGAGTCTTATTAAAATTAATAATATTTCTGAGAAAAGATTTTGGAGAGATTCTAAGAGAACTAAGACAATCATAGCTTGTGGTGTTATTAGAAGGAGATGAGTCACACTGAGTATCAACACCAGTAAGGATCCTGATACCTATATTTGAATTGCATATAGGATATAAAAGACTCCTTGGAACTTGGACCTGTTTGTCATATTTTCAAGGATCAAGAAGCATGCCCAGCTAAGTTTGAAGACATGCCTCGAAGCCATTTCACATATAAAATGCTTGAGACCGAGAATTAATTTCCTCAAACATTGCCTTTGAACAATTTAATTCAAATTATTGAAAACAAGAGTTTGCATAAAGCTCAATATTCCCTTCCAGCAACACTCAAAGAATCTCAGGTTTGGGGAGTTCCCAATGCATTTAGTCCCAGATGCACAGGATGAATGGGTCGAGACTTAGAGGGCACACAATCTCTTTCTTCAAGAAGCTTGCTAATTTATAGAAATACATTGTCTCCTTTGGGGGTTTCATTGCATTTAGTGCTAATTATTTTGTATTTATGAGCTTGTGAGGTTAGCATTATTGTATCTATTTTATAAATGACAATAAAAGAGGAACCAGGCTATCTGCTTAAAATCACCATTGTAGGTGGCAGAGCAAATAAATGTACAGACACAAATGACATACCTCTAAAATTAGTGTTTCCACAACTCCTGGACCTTCTAAATAACGAGGCAGAGGATGCTCAGTCACCATTGGGAAAACATCATGAAGAACTCTTGGTTCAGAAAACAAGAGCTAAGGAATTTTGAAACCCCAAGCAGCTCTGATATTTAACATGTAATAATATTTGTCTCCTTAGGAGAATATTTCGTATTATAGCATTTAGATTTGATATTTGTGTAATTTGATATTTGTGTAAGTGGATAAAGCCATTGCTCTGATTTATGTATATCACAGAAACAAGTTTTTGCTTTTGATAAATTCTGAGAAAACTCATTACTAGAAAATGCAGTTAAGATGCTACTGTGCAGCCCTGGAACCATAGAAGTTGGGTTTTTTTCCTTTTTTTTTTAAATTTTAAGGTTTTTCTTTCTCTTCCATGTTCTTCAGTCGTGGGTAAGTAAAAAGATAAAAAATAAAGTGTTCTGAAATACTAGACATTATCAGTGGTGTCAGAGTTTATAAAAAAAATATATAAACTAAATATAATATTAACCAAATGTCACAGACAACATAGATAGATAGATAAATAGATAGACAGATAGATGATAGACAGATAGATGATAGATAGATATATACATAGATGATAGATAGATATATAAATGATAAATGATAGATGATAGATTAATAGATATATATAGATAGATTAGATAGATGGATAGACAGATGATGCATAGATAGATATATGATAGACAAACAGACAGACAGATGGGTAGATTTTTGGGGGTGATGTAAGTTATTCACATGCAGCTCTTGATCACACACATCCACTGTGAAATAATCCTTTTGTCTGAAGCACAGCGAGCACTGTCCTCTTACCAAAGCCCAGATCCTTACTCATTTACTTTATCTTCTATCGTCAACTGTACTTGTGTTCACCACAAATAATGGGAAAATAGTCTCGTTTCAGACCACTATACTATAAAACACCTCTACAAATCTAAATGATCATAGCTGTTCCATCACAGGTAAATATCTACTTTCAGGTGTTATAATAGTCAAGCATAGTACAAATTATCCTTGGTAAGAAAGCCTGAGGTTTACTGTCAACATCAAGCCTTAAACTGTATCCCAGCATTTGAGACTCTCCTTAGAGCAATCACAATTTCAAGTATCCTTCTTTTAATTTTAGTATAAGTATTTCCTTATAGAGTCTATGTATGGCTTTACTGTTGTAAAGGAGCCCAGAGTAGCCAATGTCACAATGTATAGTTCTCAATCATGCTTTTAATCTTAAGTTTTATTGATAAGAATTGTAGCTTTTGGTAGGATTCATGTTCTCCTATGTAATTAAATTGAATTAGTGTCTAGGACCCACAATCTCTTGAATAAGCAAGATGAGGCAACTTCACCATGATTCAGTTCAGAAAATTATGTTAAACTATGTCAGGAATAAGGAAGATATGCAACTCAGAACTGAGATTCCTGGATATGTTATGGAAAAGAAAATGACAGTTTTTATCTTATTTCTTCTTCGTGCTAGAGAGCCAATTGCAGAGTGTGTAATCTTTCCATACATATTCGGCTCCAATGTGGACCCTTAAATAACTCACCAATCAGGAAAATCTAATTGGAGCTTGGTTTGACTAATTTCACTAGTGATCATCACAAACCTTTCAGACTCACATCTGTTGAACATTATGTATGTGTCGGCCAAATTCTGTTTGTGTGTTTCCAGCTAAGTACTTTAAAACATGTCAGCATTCTCACTGAGGAGATAAGCAAACATTCTAGGGGAGCATTCTTATCAGATAATTGTACAGTGTTTATATACAAGACTTGCTGGGATGATGTTAATCATTTTGGTTCTGGGACTTTAATTACAATTCCAGTAAAACAGCCACATCTTGAAAGATTACCCTTCCCATTCATCTTTCCGAAGACAAGAAATCTAGCGGAACTAGAAATTACATTGCCTCACCACACGGTTTCAACACACATATTTAGACTCTGTCTTTTTTTTTAATTTCTTTGTGTGGCAACAGGTCAGAGGATGCTTTTCTTGATCATGGCCAGACACTCTGTCTGAAACAAATGGGATGAATTTCAATCATTCCATAAAACAATTTGAAGATGCCGTGAGAACTTCCAATTACCACAGCTGAAACCAAGCTACAGAATAAATAGCTGGCCCTACAATATGTAAAATAATATTAAAAAATAATTTGAGAAATAACCCCAGAGATACCTAAGTCCCCACATTTGCATATGTCTTGCTAATGTCTTGAATATAGACTAAGTAGTCTCAAGATTATTATGATTACTAACATAATTTAATTGCTATGTAAATAATTTTGAGCTATGTTGTTTATGAGATAATGGCATATGAATAGTATATGTGTTTACTACAAAGCCAATGTTTTTCTAAATATAATGACGATTTGCTCACACTATGGATGTTGTACTAAGTATAAAAGGCCAAATTCATGATTAATATTGAATATTGTTAACAATTAGTTCTCTATTTTTAGTTGAGAAAGACTTAGAAAATTTGAAACATGACGTTTTTCAAAAGTCCGTATATTTAATGCTGCACTCCCAAAAGGACAGTACTGAACATAAGCCTGTATGCAGTATATGATGTATAGCATTTATGCTGTAAAGGTTGGAATTTCAGACTATAACAAATATTACTTCACAGAGTTGAATTTCCCCCAGATGTCCTGAACTAAAGTACTTTTAAGAGACAAGATTACTCCTACAAAATTAATGACTTTGGCAACAGCATCACGGATTTAAATTTGGCCCACATTTAAGATGAACACACTGTGTACCCTAAAAATGTGCAATGAACCATATCGAATAACATTCTGTGTTTTCATTCAAACCAGCAACAGTGTTTTCCCTACTTGTGTAGGATATTAGAGAATCACCTCAGTTTAGAAATCTTTATACCTTTCTCAAGATTTTAAAATTTCAATAGATAAATGTGTACATTCCTTTCCAATAAAGGAAACTGTTAGCACCTTAAATTAGCTGTCGAGTCATTATCACTATAAATGAGTCAGATGACCATGCAGTACCTATGGACATGGTAATTAATATCAATGCCAAAAATATATTCCCTTTTCTGTATCACTACAAAGACACATGAGGCAGGTCTGCATTGTAAGATACTCTTAAGAAGCTATTGGTATGTTCAAGCCAGACAGGGACCCAGCACTGAGATTGCAAAGCGGGCATGAGCTGCCATCCCTAACTAAGAAGCGATCTCTAATTGATATCACCTGGCAAAAGAATTTTTTTTTTTCTCTAATGGAGTCTCACTTGATATATTAAGCACACCTAAGTGCGTGCTTAATGGGTGGCCCTATGTCCAGGAGTGGGAGGCCAAGGCAAAATGAATTCAATGGTATTTCCGTAGACTTTTTTTCTGTTTCGTTTTTTGTCTTTGCTGATCTTGTGCTTGTATATTGTGGTTTCCAATTTTGTGCTTCTATGGATTTTGGATCTCTCTCTCTCTCTCTCTCTCTTCCTCTCTTCCTCTCTCTCTGTGTGTGCGCATGAATGTGGATTTCTTGTTCTTTGTCTTATTTATTCTGATTTGGTTTTTTTTTTTTCCTTTGTCTGTTTGTGTGTTTTCTAGAATGGGAGAGAATGAAGAAATGGATCCGGCTGGACAGGGAGGTGAAGAACATCTGAGAGGAGCTGGGAGAGCAGAAACTGTCATGATAATATATTGTATTGTTTAAAAATATTTTCAATTACTATACACACACACACACACACACTCACTCACACACTCAAAAACACACACACTTACAATGGCAAGCCCCAAACCCTGCAAAACTACCAACTATCCAAGTTGGGAACATCTAAGACGATAGGGTATAAGAAACAGCATGATTCATTCCCACCAAGAAAGACATTTCACTAAGACAAAATTTAAACACAACTTCTCGATTAGTAAATTCATTTTATACCAATGTCAACTTCCTACTTTAAGTATTTGCAATATACACTTGAGATCTAAAATCCAGGGGAACCGAATTTCAGGAGACAAGCTTACAATTCATTCCTAAGCTTAAAATGACTTCAAAATGTTTAAAAATACGCATCTTCCTTTGACAGATATAGAAATCAAGCAATTGTTTTAGTGGCTTGCTCAAAAAAATAACAAGTAAATCACAACATTAATTCACATGTTTCTCCTGACTGCTTTTTCTGCTTGATAAAAATCCTCCAGTTAAGTTTGAGAAGGTTTTGCTCCACTGCTCCCCACTTCCTAAGGGGATGTCACTCACCCCTTTTCTGCCTTGGTGTGAAGAATGTATATAAAATATACAACAATTCGTGGATCCTCATGCAAGCGTTTGCTCAGGAATCCTTGAGCCAACACTTCCAGTGTCCCCTCCTCCACAGCTAAGGTTTAACCTTAAATTCCACTGATTTCTTTACCGTCTGTTCACCTGTTTTGATTATGAATCCTATTGGACATTCTATAAAAATAAAAACATTTTAGTCTTAGCCCTTCAATCAGGCTCTGCAGCCGTGTCTTTCCAGAGGAAGGCTGTTATGAGTATCTGAGGAGGAAATGATACCAGGAACAAATGAAAAAATACAAAGGTCAGGCTTAACATCAGCTGAAAGAGATTTCGCGGGGCACAGGGCTGGGAAGTGTCTCAGGCAATCAAACTAGGGCCTACGATAATATGATCATTCATGAAAATGATTAGGACAAAAGTTATCATGATGGGACATATCCACATGTGCGTAAATCAAAACAGCTTTGTCTCCTTTATTATTAGTTAATTCCTTCATCATCTCAACGAGCCGCAGACCAGCAGCAAGAGCAAGGGATGAGCCGCAGACCAGCAGCAAGAGCAAGGGATGAGCCGCAGACCAGCAGCAAGAGCAAGGGATGAGCCGCAGACCAGCAGCAAGAGCAAGGGATGAGCCGCAGACCAGCAGCAAGAGCAAGGGATGAGCCGCAGACCAGCAGCAAGAGCAAGGGATGAGCCGCAGACCAGCAGCAAGAGCAACGGTGTCAAAAGGGCCGCCGTGTAGAACATGTCAAAAATGAGAGCGCTGCACTTTACACACGGACTTATTCTCCATTTTAGTTTATGTCCTGTCTTCTATATGCAAAACCTCAAGGTAAACACATGAAGAGCTTAGCTTTAAGGAGCTGACTGGAGTCTTAATGTCACCCAGAGCAGGTGGCAGGACCTTGCATGGACAGTGGAGCCAAGAATCTAAACCACACCCGAATACAAGAGCTAAGAGGCATGCGAGCAGGCAAACTTTAAATGAATGCAAAAACAAAAACAAACAAAGCCAGTGTGCCTTGTACCTTAACACCTCGACGTAGACACAAGATAAAAACAAAGCCAGTGTAGATCGTATTATATTCTCCGTTTTTGCTCCTTCTGTTACCAAGCAGGTGCCAAACAGAATGTCAATAAAGTCAGGAAAGTAAACAAGATTGTTAAATCACTTGGATTAACACAGACTGAGGAAATCTGCGTCTAAAACTATGTGGGTTTCCCATTCCAACCCATCACTGAAAGCTCCCCCAGTCCTCCAACTTTTAGTTTTAGAGTGTGCCAATAAAGTCTTTGGGATTTGTCTTTTTTTTTTTTTTCATTTATAAATAAAGAAAACAGTGAAGGTGGCAAAACATCCTTAAATAATGGCAGGTTTCTGCAATTTTGCTATCACATTATGACAGATTCTATTCCCAATACTGTAAAAAAACACACCTGACTACTGATTTTATATGGAGAAAATTCACTGGATTCCTTGTGAGATGCTGGATTGCTAGGAGCAGAAACCAACTGCCTGGAAGTATTTCTTTAAAAACACGAACTTATTTGCATCGCACAGAGCTGATCCATGTCCAAATTCTTTTGAAGCCAGCAGAAATTCCAGACTTCTATCAGCAAGCTAAGAATACCGGCTTTCTCCCACTGGTTATAGAGATGCTATGAAAACTGGTTTCTACCAGTCTTACAAAAGAGGAAGGAAGAAAGAGGAGGAGGAGGAGGGGGGGGAGAGGAGGAGGGGAGGAGGGAGAGGAGGAGGAGGAAGAGGAGGAGGAGGAGGAGGAGGGAGGAGGAGGAGGAGGGAGAGGAGGAGGAGCAGCAGGGCTGTTTTCAGTTACATTTGATCTGACTATAGTCAACAGACATGTTTAGAGAATAGTTTTCTGTTTATTTATTTGTTTGTTTTTTTGCTTGTTTGTTTATTTATTTTCAAGACAGGGCTTCTCTGTTGTAACTCTGGCTGTCCTGGAACTCACTCTGTAGACAGCCCAGCCTCAAACTCACAGAGATCCGCCTGTCTCTGCCTTCAAGTGCTGGGATTAATGGCATGTGCTACCACCACTGGGCTAGTTTTTCTTCTGTGTGTCTAACGAAAACCAAAGGGAGTATAATTTGCAGTTCATCTCATTAATACAACTTAAGTTTCATGATGAGAGTTTTCTTTTCTGGAAGAATCAACGCAGCCACAGTGTTGGGAGACAGAGACGCTTCTGGAAAAGGGTGCGGCGTTGTCATGAAGGAAATGCTGGGGAATGTTCACCCAAGACTTTCAGTTTAAAGGACTAAGAGTCGGGAACGTTGCAACGATGCATTTGATTTGTACAATAAGTGAGAAACAGCAAGGTGCGAAAAAGATCGGGCTGGAAATCTACACCGATGCAGCGTCATGGCTGAGAAGTGACCTCCTCTGTACTGCAAAGAGCAGATCCAGCCCAGAGAGACTCTTCGCTTCTTCTCCTCCCGCAAGACAAGGAGAAACCACGCACGGCCATGACTAACCAAGGACAAAGGGCACTGTTGTCCTCTAAACAGGACTCCATCCTGATACAATGGACCTTTTCTTTAATTCTGTGTGCATTCAGGATCAGTACACTTTTATCAATTTCTATCACCAAAACAAAAACAGAGGAAAGCTACCAGTAAGGGTCATTTACCTCAAAGGAGCACAGAACTGGGAGCCGAGGAGAAGGCTGTCAGTGAAGTGCTTGTCTTGCAACCCCTAGGGCCTGAGTTCAGATCCCCATCCCAGCGCTGGAGAGGCAGAGAGGCGGGGATCCGTGCGGCTTCTGGCCAGTTAGTCTAGCCAAATCAGGAAACATTACTGACAAACTTTTATTTACCATATAGTCATTTAATTGATTTGGGGCAGGGGAGGGGGGTCACCTGTCTTAGAACTTGAAGTTTTGAGGGAACATGCAGTTATTATTTCTGCATTTCTAAGCTCACGCCAAACACACCATTATTCTGAACGTTTGAAACTGATACAAATACTGTTCCGTGTGTAAATCAGTTGCTGCTTTCGTGTAAGAGATGATCATTTATAAAACGTTTGACACAGACTGCCAATAGCTATTAACTTATATGATGTGGCGGTGTAGAAATATGAAGTGGTTATTACATTGAATATCCAATTCAAATACACTGTAGAGGTTTTCGTTTAATGTTTTATTTTTAATTAAATTTATTTTTTAATTTTAATTTAATTGTAACTTAACTTAATTTATTTAGTATTTACTTACTTGTGTGTGTGTATATTCATGGGGGTTTGAGCGCATGAGTGCAGTGCCAAGGAGACCGGAAATTTGTGCACTGCCCAGCTTGGGTGCTGGGAACTGCACTTGTGTCCTCTGCAATGCCTGATGTGTTCTTAACCTTTGAGGCATCTCACCAGTGCCCCTAAAGTGCCCTTTCATTTACTAAGTAATAAAAATAAACAGTCAGTGTCAGTGTTTCTATTCTAGAGGTCAGGAAACAGTAATTTAATGACACTAGGCATTTACCCATAATTTACCTCGAATTATACAACCCCCAGCAAGTGGCAGAGCAGGCAATAAAAGCTGTCAGTCTGACGCATTGTGTACTTACATTAGGTGACCCAATGAAGCCACCAAGTTTATCAAAGCCATCGGTGACGGCCTCTAAGAGATCTACAAAGCTAGATTTTGTCTGGTTGATTAAGTGTGTGGCCAACTCTCTAGCATGATAGATGGTTTGACATTATCTGATGTCTGTGAAAAGTACTTATTAGGTTCCTTAGTCTTTTCTTTCAGATCATGTGTCCAGACATCTTCCATACCTTTGCCTACAATAGATAGTTCTCTGTCCTACAAGTGCATCTGATCATAGCCATTGCATACCTTAACTGAGCAAACCAAAGAAAATACATTAATTTGTACAGGCCCTAGTGATAAAAACATACTGGAGTCAAAGTTCTTTCTCTTATTATTATTATTATTAAGATCAGAAACCCCTCAAAGATTCAACATGTCAGTTCATCTGTGCTGGATATACATATAACCCTCAAGTACTGTGTCACCTCTACACAAAGAAATACAAATTGCTCCTTTGAAGCCTAGTGCTCGCTGCTCTAGAATATAAATCCCTCTTTCCATCTCGAGTTGTTAGATTTTTAACCTACTGTATTATAGTCAAGGATGAGTTTCCTGAACTCATGTCTACCTTGTGTACTTCACTGGGAACATCTGTACTGACACCTTGTAATACGCACCATACAAGAAAAAACCCAAGCTTACATGTCTAGTAATATCTGCCATCACTTCTGTTTATGCAATACACACACACACACACACACACACACACAAAGGAAGGAAGGAAGGAAGGAAGGAAGGAAGGAAGGAAGGAAGGAAGGAAGGAAGGAAGGGAGAAAGGAAGGAAGGAAGGGAAGAAGGAAGGAAGGAAGGAAGGAAGGGAGGGAGGGAGGGAGGGAGGGAGGGAGGGACAGAGGGAGGGAGAGAAGGAGGGACTCTCCCTGTGATACTGTGACTTATGTAGGCCAGGCTGGCCTTCAGTTCCTGTGTAGTCAAAGATGAGGATGACCTTGACATCCTGAATCTCTTGCATCTACTTCTCAAGTGGGATTAAAGACATGAACAGTCAAGCCTGGATGAATTTAGACTATTTGCCTTAGGAAGTAATCCCAATATTGCTACATTACACACATTTGCAATGTAAATAACCTACAACACGCATTTTTGTAATTTTGAAATTGATATTTAGAGTTACAACTATTCTGAATAATTATTTGAGGTATAAAACTAAGGGGAACGTTTTTAATATTTAATTTTTTTTTTCAATTTTCAAAATGTCAACTTGGCCCTGACAACTCCATTTTAAATCAAGTTAGTAGGAATACGTGGGCTGTTTTCAAAAGTATCAGCGCATAGTCACAAAAATATAATTCTGTGTAATACATACATACTTTTTGTGAATTATTTGAATATCACGATCTACTTATGAAATAATAAAGAAAGCTTAATTCATATGATAAATACCATAAATGTCAGATTCTTGGTCAAAACTTTGAATTGTAATTACTATTTTCAATATTTTTAACATTTTAACTTTTTTTTTTTTTTTACATATAAATTAAAGGCCCTTCCTAGGGTGCATGGGTGGCAGTCAGAGGACAACTGTCAGGGTTTAGTGTCTTCTTCCCACCATGTCAACAATCCCCAGGATCAAATTCACATCAACTTCATAGAGCTTAGTGGTAATTGACTTCACCTGCGTTGTTTTTTGTACAAGGAATATGGAGTGAGGGAAATTTTGGCGCATATAAAATATAAATGATTTTAGTGGTTGTATAAGAGAATGTAACACACACACACAAACACATACACACAAAGTTTCTTAGTATTTACACATGCTTTTTTAGCGCAAGAAGATGCAAATTTCTGGGTCAAAAATGAGTCCTGATCTACAGGCCTAGAACACCATAACTAATTGGTAGCCTCCTGTTTCCCATAAAGTGTCAATCAGTACCTAAACATTACAAAGAAATAGTAATAATTATTAAAAGATTACCTCAAACTCGGTAGGTATTTCGTAACAATTTCTTTCAAAATTTTAACGCATTCATGTGAAAAATAAGACCAACAGAAAAGATCCAACGATCTTTCCTGATCTTTCAAAGCCATAAGTAAATGTCTATGCTGCAAATTATGAGGAACAGACTGTTAAAACCGGTGAGATGCAAGAAAGAAAGACAGCTCTATAACTTACCTATTGGATCTGTCCTACTCAGAATATTTTTACCCGTGCTAAATGACACATTGAGAAATTGAGGACATCTTAACACTCTGAAAAGGCTCTGGCCTTGGAATAAGGGCTAAGAACAGCAGCGAGCATCAGGCCACACTCTCTTGACATACCCTCTAGGTCAGTGAGTCCTCAGAGGAACATTTCCTATCCAAGTAGTTAGACAAAAACATTAAAAAACCAAAACTGAACACGCCACTTGGCTGCCACATACCGCCAGTAACATACGTCATAAGCGACTCATCGCTAATCTAACAGAATCTCGAATTGAAATCTAGTCATGCTCGCATTTAAACAAAAAGGACATTTGCAGAAGCAAGAAGAAGAAATCACAATTTTTTGAGAAGATGATAACTAAGGGAACGGATTTGGACTGCTGATAGTTGAGGCCAGGAGACCAAAGAACTCCACGTCGCCATGTGCAACGGTAAGTCTGGGGACGGATACGTAAGTGTCCATACAGACGTCGTCTACACGGTATCAGTAGCCCCCGGAGAGTCAGCTGTGATGCGTGCTGAGAGAGGGGCAGGTGTTTTCCGTGGCACAGACCCTGGTAAATTGAGGATGTTTCCGTAATTACCGCTACACCTTCTCACCCAGGTTCCTGTGAGCAACTCTCATGAAACTTACTGGATCACAAAACACAAAAACAACACCACCAACAGCAATAAAAATGAAAGCACTGGAGGAGGAGTTGAGAGGGGGAGGGCATCAGTGTTAGCAAGAGGAGGGAACTCCTTGAGGGGGTTAGAGTGCGCTGAGTACGGTCAATATGCATCACACACGCGTGTGAAAGCGTCATACGGATCTAATGATTGTGCCCGACTATTATAATTTGACAAGGAAGCTTTCGATATCAACTGGGCCCCCCAAAAAAAAACAAAACAAAAACAGCACTTCAATTTTTTAGTGGGCCATCTGGTTCTAATTGTGGCCATCAGGGCTTAGCTGCGTGCTCCAACAGTGGTAAACACGGCCTCTAAGACTTAAGTCAGGGGCAACCCTTCTTACGTCTGCTTCAGGGTCCCACCTGACACGGTCGTTTTTGAAAGAAACATCACAAGCTCTTTCAGATAGGAACACTCTGTGCTTCTGTCACCAAAGAAGCAGCTAGCGCAGCTCTTCACCCGACCGCATACACCGACAGGGACCGTTCGGAACTTGGGAAGGCCAGATATCCTACCTTGCCTACGTAGAGGGGATCTGAACCCATGTATTCTTCGAGCACAAAGAACTGATTCCACACCCAGCTGCGTTTGGTCCGGGACCTTCCTGGCTGGAAATACGGCTTGGATCTGGACCTGGGCATCTCAGCTTGACTCGTCCCAGAGAAGCACAGGAAGAGAGCGATGAGCTGTAGGAAATGGCACAACTCCACCTTGCCCAACTTCATCTTTTTTTTTCTTCCTTTTCCCTGTGTAAGAAGAAAACCTTGACGAGAGAAAAGGCACAGTTCTAGTTGGCTTCGTAGCTCTTGCCTCCGGCAGTGTGTCAGCTGGGAGTCCAGAGATAATAATTTGTAGAGTGTTCGACTGGAAGAGGTCACCGGCGCCGAGTAGCCTTTGCCAAGAAATGGTGTAACAGGCACCTAGAACAAAGACAGGAGCTCGTGTCAGAAACCAGAACACATGGCCGTGCTGAGAGTTCAGTTACCAACAGTACTGAATTCCTCAAGGCAGTGTTTGGCTAGCCATTAAAATATTAATACGTGCACTCAGAACATTATAATAATAACAGCCACGTTTATAAATTACATAAATACTGCAGCTGGCAGAATTATCTTTATTCCGCAGCCCAGTTTCCATGATTCTTCTAGGACATTGTGTTTAATCATATCATTTCTCCTACACAAATGTAGAACATCGTTTTAAAACATTTTAGAGTTAGCCTCTTTATAGATCTTACAGTGAGTTGCATGCCTTGGTATTAGGCTGCAAAAACCAGACATCGCAAGCAGAGGTTTATGCAACCGGGAAGGCCATATTCTGGCTTACGTCTCTCCAGTGAGACTGTGAAGAGGAACAAAGTACCCGGTGACTCACAACTGACCGACTGATTGATTCTGAGTCACAGAAGAACGCCGGCTGTTTTGATGGGTTCTGATTTGAGCGTGATCCTACGGAAAGCTCGGTGGCTTTCATTTTCCACTCTTCGAACATATTGTCGGGTCACTGTGTAGCACGGTGGGTGAGTTGGTTTACTATAGCCATTTGTTAATCTTTATTAGTAATGTTTGCAACGTGACTTCTGTGTACACATATAGAGAACTGTATACACCTGTTTATGTAGGGCCGCCCTCCGTATACAGTTGCAGAATTGACTCCCAGTGCTCGACAGAGAGGGAAGGAAATAACAACTATATTTGTAATTCTTATTGATTTTTGGCTTATAACTAGGTGATGCTTCAGGGAGAGAGAAGAAAAAAAAAATCATTTGCTCTGATGTCTATTTACTGCAGGCACAGAATCCTGATTATGCAAGAGATATAAAACCAGTTACAAAACAAACTACCTAACACACCCCCCAAAACACAGAGGGAAGAGAATTTATGACAAGACTCTCTCTTAAATCACTATGTTGCACTTTGCTTGTGAATTCATTTTACTTTCTATAAATAAATCAATAGGATGCCTATAGAAGGCTCTCTTCCTCCCTTCTCTCCCTCTCTCTCTCTCCCCCCCACCCCCTCTGTGTGTGTGTGTGTGTGTGTGTGTGTGTTTCAAGAGTAGATAAAAGTATCAATAACATAATGCCAGAAGTTCCCCACATATTAAAGCAGAAGGAGTATTATCTTACAAGTTTTTCCATCTTTCATTTTTTTTAACTATGTACTCTGTAACAAGAACACCTGCCAATCAACAGACAAGTATTGCAGACTGCTAAACGTTTAAGAAAAACAGTAGACAAAGCAGGAGAAATGGGAGCATAGAATTATCAACTGTCTTAAGAAGGTTAACCGGTTCACACAGTGGGAAAAGACACAAATACGACTGATCGTTAGCTCTGTGAAAATGATCATAGACCTTTAAACGCATGGCTCTGTAAAATTTGGTGTTCCAGAGTAGATCTCAGAATGGTCCTGTATTTGTAAAATAATGCATGCTGCAAACCATCAGAATGAGGTACTTCTACTGGCCTATAGTAACTACAGGCTGCAATGAATTCAAAGTCCAGGCACCAAAGGCAAGGTGATACAGAGACCAGAAGGGGATGGAGAGGGTAAGGGAATTAAGCTGCAGAACAACAGTGAGTTAGGGCAGCTGATCTGCAGCAGAGTAGACTGAACTACCCTGTGACCTATTATGCATTTCAAAAATAGCTTTAAAAAGTTGATTTTACCTTTCAGAGGATGAAGAAATGAGAAATATTTGAGGTGACACATAGGCCAATTACCTAGATTGATCAATGCATATCATATACCCCCATTTTTTTTACCTTGCTCCACAAATATGTACAACTGTTATGTGTCATTCATTACTTTCAGAAGGAGATGGGAGAATTTTCTCTCATTTGGTAATTCCTGGAATGGCAGTCATGCCAGATTTTGAATTAGGAAGAGAAGATGACTTTAGATTCAGCCCTAGTCCTTTTCAAGTGAGCTGAAATTTTCTGTGGAGAGGGTAGAAGAGATGGTCCACTTGCAATGTCAACGTGTGCTAGGTAGTGCTTCCGGGGCAGTGGATAGGCGGGAATGGGCAAGCAAGCACAAGGGAACAGTGAGAGAGGCTATGCAGAGGCGAAGCAAGACCTGCCTTTCCTGCACCTACCAGGAAATGGGATTTCTGGGCACCCAGAAGGATGTTATGGTCAAAGTAGTCAGATAGGCATACAGGAAGAGTTCCAGTTTCGCAACTCTCATTTCTTCAGAGAAATGAGTTGGTGTTGGTGTTAAAACTAAATTTTCTCCTTAGGGTAAAAAAAAAAGTAATCTAACCAAATTGTATTACGTAGATTTTGTTATGCATGAGGGAACTTTGTGACATTGTTTCAGGGTAAACATGTATCCAACTTTTAAAATAAATAAGCAGCAATTTTTTTGGAATTCAAAACTTAGGGGGAGGGGTTAGGCCAAACACATACCGGCAAAAAACTACAGGCATTTACAAATGATAAGAGTACATAGTTGAGCTTGTGAGTCTAAATTCCAGGATCTTGGATGAGAAAAATTACAAGAAACTAAAGAAGCTCTAAGATAAAGTCTCAAGCATTGTAAGCTATCTGACGAAAATACTAGAATCACAGTAGCAACAACAGAACAACAGCATCTAATTGGTAGGATTAATGTAACAAATTCTAAAATGCTAAAAAAAAAATTATGTTTGGCAAATGTAAAGGTGATTAAAATAGCTTGGAGTTATTATTATCATAATCAGTTTCAAAGATTGTTAGTGATGTTATTTTTTATCATAATGATACGGATCAGATTGTAAAATCATTTAGATACCTTCCACCCTAAGGGAAAACATGCTAAAAAGGGCATATTTGATGCCACAAAATGACACAATCCTGAATCAAAAACAGTCTCATGGGTGAGAACCTCCAAAGTACTTGCTGGGGAAATTTTTAACTTTTTTCGAAAGACATTTTTGGTAAACCAAACACAGGGTTGGAACTGCAGTTGATTTCCGTTAAACGAGGGTGTGCACTGGTGATGGAGAAGCAGGCTGTAACATTGATGAGGGAGCAGATCACTGGGGCTTCATTTTGTACATGAGCAAAATGAAAAGACCTGAGATGGTATGTGTGAAGGGAAGATACATGAAAACCGTGTGCACTCTCGTGTCAATAAAGGTTTTAAACGTAGCTTGCATGAGAACTAACCTTGATGGGTGTATGCATACACTCTGTCTGTGTAGCTGTGGAATCCAGTACGGGCTAGACACTCAGAAAAGTCCTTAGAGAATGTTTGTGCTTATTCTGATCTACTTCAACTCTACTGTGGAAAATTAACCACATAACAAGTCAATATATGAATTCCTTGGTACTTCTAGCATGGGACTGGATCTCAATCACTTTGTAAACCATTCTAATGTATTTGGCTGTAGCATCTGAATTGTTTGTTATGGCCTTAATCAAATTATCTCTTTTTGGTTAGTTTTTATTCCTTTGTTGTTGTTGTTGCTTTGTTTTTTTGAGGCCTGAACTATTACACCAGGATGTTGGGGAAGTTTAGTTATGTTTGAAATTGTCTCGTGCACTGTTGGGTAAGGGGCTGCGCCTATGACTAGGGCATTTTGTATCATTCGCAGGCGTTGGGTTTCTGTGGGGGAAGTCTGATTGCTAATGATCTGCACGTGGTATCAGTAGAACACCTAAGGCGTTCTGAATTAATAAAAACACCTGAGCTGAAATGCTCGGGGTTCCACTGTGAGTATGGCACTGGCCATGACGATGGTTCCCTCTGCTGAGGTCTGGCAGGGTTTGCAGATAATAATATGCCCCAGGGGTCTCCTTGCTGAGACACCCAAACGGCAGCATACGACCACACCAGGATACTTAAATTGGTTTTGCGTACAAGGTTGGACAGAGGAATTCTGTGGCGTGATGAGGATAGATGTCTCTGTAAAGCCCTTTATGAAATTACTTCGAAATTCCAAAAATAGTATAATAATAATAATAATAATAATAATAATAATAAATAATAATATAAATCGCTGTGGTCGGAACTCAGTCCATTGATGTCACGTCTACCCATATTTTTGGTGGCGATTGATTCTGTAGGAATAACTATCTGCTCTAAACAGCGAGAGAAAAGCTGGGGTGATGTGGTTTGTTTGTTTTTCTTTTTCTGGCCAACCTTCTCTAAGTCTTTGCTTCCTTTGAAAACCAATGTGATTCGCAAGGACTACGTAGCAGTTCCACAAACTCATCGCACCCTAAGGTGGTTTATCAGGTAAGAAAGGAAGAATTCTTAACTTTTATTTCAAAAACGATACCCCCTCTCCAAAAAACAAAAACAAAAAAACAAACAAATCTGGAGTTATTTCTACATTAGGAAATCAATCAGAAGTGGCTGAAACTTGAAATTGATCATGCACTGGCGATCTTCTTCAGACAGTTTTCCTGTGTTTTCACACTATGCATAACAGGTGTCAACGTACCAATGGTGCACGTGAATAATTGTAAGCCCAGGATAAATTACATTTGTCAACATTTCATAAGAAGCTCAGTATCATCATGTAAATATGGGTCAGAAGCAGAGATGTTAGATCCTGCCTTAGCTTCTATACATTTTCTCCCACCTGAGATTCCCACGCATATGTTAGCAGAAGGACCTGGCAGAAATACGCAGAGACTGCTTTGGGTTGGGTATTCTGTCCTTATGGAATAACTGACGTAAGTAGTCAGCTTTCTGGGGTTTTGAACAACTGATCTCTTTTCTACTTATGACTCAGAAAAAGATATAAACAAATGTATTGGTATAAAATATTGACGTTTTCTACAGATTCTGGTCATCTTTGGGCTGATTACAGATCTGAAGCAGTGTTAATGAGAAAAATAAAAGTGATTCCTTATATCTAAGAAGGAGGACTCAACAGGGCCTCAGATAAGAAGGCTCACAAGGGGCCTTGTGATGAGAGCTGCACTGGCTGCAAATCTGAAAGAAAATTATTGAAAGAAATTTAAAATATCTTTGTTGGCTATTATCCTTTAAAAGATTTATATCGTATTCATAATAAGATTTGCTTCTTCTGAAGTCATTCACATGAAGTATCACCACAAGGAGAATCACGACAAGCACAAGGAACTTATTACTCAATCAGAGTCGATATGGAAGGAAATGTTAAATGTATTGCAGTGCAAAGAACAAGGGAAAATAAATGGTGAGCATGGATCAGTCCAGCAGTGTTTACTAAGCCAACATCAGTTATTTGAACGGACATCCTGCGTCAGCAACCACTGTGTTTCAATCGCTGGTTTCATCCAACTTCCAAAGGATCATTACAGAGTAGAGTATTTATTAGATATTTAAGCTTATTGGAGGATACGATTTCATCAAGATGAGGCCACTGTTTTTTCATTTGTTTTCTTCCTTTCTTGAAATTTCTATAAAACACCACTCTTAAAAACCAAACAAGTAAAGGTTTTATGTGTATGAAGAAGCAAAGACTGAAGGTCTTTCCCTAACCAAAGAAATATTAAAAGTCGTTATGTTTCAGCGTATCAATTATCAATCGGCGGAAGTGCAACTCTCCTGGAGCAAATTGCCCACCTCAATTACACTTAGCATGCTAGGAAAGTGACAGGAAGTGATGTAAAGTAGCTCATGTTCACTGCACCTTAGCTTAACTATAAGAGTATTTAAGAAAACACTGAGATGTTCCCTGTGATTCCAGCACCTGGGAGGCTGAGGCAGGAGGATCACGCGTCCAAGGCTTTCCTAGCTTATATACAGAGACACTGACCGAAAAACGAACACCCTGAAAGAATACGTAACTGACCATGTAGATGTGCAGTACTGTGTCTTCAGAAAAGCACAATGTACTCAATGCTCTACAGAAACACATATGAATATGACCATCAAGAATATATAAGGAAAGGTATTTCTAGCTTTGGTTTTGAATTAATTGGAATGTATTTGTTGAAGTCCAATATAAATAAGCAAGAGGTTATCTCAACTCAAACGTTTTGCTTCCATAGTTTCTCTAAACTCTAGGCAAGGAAGAACTGCTGTTATTGTTTGGAATCAGCTTCAAGCATAGTTCTGAAAAGGCTTTAAGATACAGTTAATGGATGATCTCAAGTCAACCCGCAACTGAATTTCAACTGACAATATTGATTTTAAAAAGGAGTTCCTAGCACTTTAAAAATGAAACATGAAATAAGTCCAATAATAAGTGTTAATAGTTTACTTTTTTTTTAAGGAAAAGTCATTGTATTTGAAGACTCTTAATACATTTAGTAGAACGGACCGTGAGAACCAGGAAAAAAATATCCGTAACAGTTGCCTGACAAACACTTCCAGGATCTCGCTGCTGTTCCTTTGGGTGTTTCCTTGTCTCATCATTAATACATGGCAGCACAAGAACTCATGGTTGAGAGAATAACAAGTGAGGATCATTGTGTGGTTGGTGCATTGGGAGGAAGCTGTCATGTCCAAGATCCTTTCAAGTTTCAGTACATTTTGACAAGCAGCACATTTTTAATGAATCCTTATGAAAGACAAAAAACACACTCTTGCTTAAAAGCAGAAATGAAAAGACAGCGGGAGTCAGAAGGAACTGCGGATCATGACTGCATTAGAGCAATCTTTCATGACTGGTTCTTCAGCTTGGTCTAGGAAGGCAGACAGCTACTCTCGATACCGTCCTTAGAATTCTTCGTGTGTGTGTGTGTGTGTGTGTGTGTGTGTGTGTGTGTAGGAAGAAGGGATATATCCCTTAAAGATCTCCATGTACCTTTGCTTCTCCAGAATAGGAGGTAGCTGTGACCAATGAGGTCCTTCTTGTTGTTTATCTCCATCCAAAAGTTAGAAGAGTTGGCTTCCCATAGTGGATATGGCATCCTCCATCACTGATTTCAATAATTTATCATGTAGAACCATTTAATATGTTTTTCAATAAAGAGATAACATTCTAATACCTTTCAATTCATGGTCCCGCACAAGTCAAAACTCTGCATTTGGGAGAAGACCAAGACAAGAAGCCTTTCAGAGTATCAGCCCCATTTCATATCCAACTATGTCCTTACGAGCCAAGCTGGAAGGCAGTATCCATAAAACGGTCGAGGAGAATGTCACTTCAATGCTACGGAGGAAATACTCTGGTTTTCATGAGAGTTTATGCTAGAGAAAAGCATGAAGATCTCACGAATAGGCTGCTACTGATATTCAAAGATACTGGTAAAGCCACATATGAGTAACATATTTGAGCTAAATTAGAGTATATAAAAAACTCAAGCCACAGGAAGGATTTCAACAGATTCCTCATAAAATGCCCAAGCTCCTTACTGATGGTATTCAGAACAAACAGACACACAGGGCCTTTGTTAATGTTTGCTAAGAATTATTTAGGTAATGAATCCCTTTGTCTTATACAATCCTTGGAATTTCCTGACATTCTCATGAGCAAAGTAGATGTAATCATATTCAAAGTTGTTTTTTTTCCCCATAACTTGATATTTTTATCCTTAACTTTGAATTTTTAACATAAGAAATCATTTTGATTGCCACTCAGAAGGACAAGGAAAGGGTTAAGGAATCGATTTTTCTAGGAACTTTTTTTTTAACTATACTAAAAAATTATACACTGGGAAGTACTCAAAATTAAGATTACTTCCTCACTACTAAAATAACTTGACAATCAACAAGTACGTTAGGGCACTAAGAAGTTAACCACCTCCACTGTAAACCTGAACTACATTCCATCAGGAATTTTAGAAATAGGGCATCAGTTTGAACTGTTTGTTAAAGTCACTAATATAACAGTTGTGCCTTATGGGTTGTTCCTATGAATCCTACCATTTAAAGATGTCTGCTAAAAGTATCATTCTAGATTTATCTTCAGCTTCTCCCGTGACACCACACAGCTGGGCAATAAGCTGAATCTGTACATTGTTTATAAAGATTTTTTACAATATTTCTGTGAGTTGACTATTGATGGAAAAAGACCGCCCCTTTGTATTCTGAATCTCACACACACACACACACACACACACACACATATACACACACACATACATACACACACATACACACACACACATACACACACACACACACACACATATACATACATACGTATTTTTATTTTCATTTCAATTAGTGAGCCTTGGGACTTTCTGTGATATGAGAGTTCTCACATAATGAAATCCATTATCTCCCTAGGCCATACGACATTATAACCACAGACCACAATCTCCTAATGATAACTGGCCAAGTATGCAGGCTGGGGCCTGGGAAATGAATCACGGAACCTGTAGGGTGCTCCTAGTTATGGAAGATGGGAAAAGAACTTCTCTAAGTGGACTATAGAGTCGATTTCACTGGAGTACAAACAACCTCTACCACGAGGGAAAGAAACAGAAAGAAGACTCAGGGGTGTATACTAAAGGAAGAGAGAAGCCTGTATAAATTAAAAAGTAAGATACATTTAAAAGTCAACAAAATAGCAAAGCACAACCCTCCTGAATTATTTATGTAACAACTAAATTGAGATACTGTATTTACAGGGCTATCTGTTTACATTTTATCCTTTTAAGGAACCTTGGCTTTTTCCCACTTTAATTTTTTAATTTGCCCTTATATTTACCTCGTGTCAGGTGTGATTTACCTGACTCCTATGAAAGGCTTAGTGTTTCGATGAACGCTATACAAAATCACAGGAAATAAATTCCATCAAAATTGAAAATCTATAAATAGGAAGTCAATGTGTGGGCAGATGTCTGCATACTCCATTGCCCTGGGAATTATGTCACTGAGGAGCCTTGCAGAACGGCAAGGTTGATGAAGGGGCAGTGGTCGCAGGGGCTTCCCTGCAGAACCAACACATTCCCAGAGGAGGCACTGTGGTACAGCTGCTCACAGCTATATCTGCTCTGCTTGTCAGAGGCTGGGGAGATGGTCACACAGGACTCTGTCACATGGCTGAGTACTTTGTCCTCAGCTCCCCTCTACCACCCCAGCAAGGAGCACTCCACTCAGTTAACCAGGGAAGAAACACTTGCATTGCAGTCCCTTTGAAATTAACTCATGCATGCTGGCTATTCTAGAAGTTTCTTAAAATTCCCAATTGAATCTATGGCTTTAAACCTTCCAACCAAGTAAAAACATTTTTTTTTTCCTTTTCATCCTTTCATCCACTGTAATATGATGTAAGCCGTTAAAAGCAATAAATGTAAGACCTTATAAAAATCCAGGGAGATTGGAATCACTCGGCAATAAACATGTACAACAGAGAACAAGTTATGAATTTAGTACTTTATAAAGCATTATCTGAAAGATTGATAAAGTATTTCACTTGGCACACAGAGGTATTCACTCTTTTGCAATCTACCTACAGTCTGAGAAGTTTAGACCGGTGTTGCTGTTTGGAAACCAGAATCCTGGATAAAAGGCATACTGGCAAGGAAAGGATGCCTGAGAAGAGACAGTAGTTTGATTTTTCAGACCAAAGAAGACTGAACAGTGGCCAAGGAGACGAGTTCTCCGCCCTCTCTTTCCCATTGGACACTAAAACCCAGAGTCAATTCAAGGGTAAGCTGGAGGGAGACAGAAGCCTCACAGGCGCCTTTCTGTAAGAAAGGGAACAGCTCTCTGCTATTAAATCAATACAAGCAGACTGAAGAATTGTGAATTCGTCACCTGACAGTTCACGCAATTCTGATGACCCGTCTCAGCCCTTACTTACAAAGATCTCTCGCACTATGAGTACACAATGCCCTTTTAGTGACACTCCCGACTACAAGAGCTTCTAGAAGGGTGATGGTTTTGCTGCTTGCATTATCTTTCCACACACAGAAATTCAGCAAGCTTTCTCAGACAAAACTAATAAAAATCAATCATTTCCTCAAACCTTCTAGCTAGCTACTGGCGATGAAATCACAACACACAAGAAAGATTTCCAGAAAGTTGCACCCCAGACTTTGCCATTTTACTCCATACTTTTCAAAATACCCCCTAAAAAAGAAGGAAAGCATTTTTAAGGCCTTTCTCTTTCACATAAAATAACAAGAAAGGTGTTTTGGTCAACGTAATGTCTAACTCATTCTTTTAGAAGTCATTCTGTGGGGTCTCTGGAAGCTGCAGATGTAATTACTATCTCTCTTAGCTCTTCCTTTCCTGCAATAACTTCTCTTTATAAAGACTAAACACTACTGACAGTGCATCTACACAAACTTTCATTTAACAAAGCTTGCTACTACTCCAGAACTCCTAAAATACACATGGAGGGGAGGGAAGTGCTGGCAGTCTCCCTTTTAAAAATGTGTATTTTCAGTTTGCAATGTCGATATACTGACATTAATTTTTATCTCTATGTAGACACAGATGAGAAGTTTTGTTCATCTGCCTCTGTATAAAACTCCTGCTGAGCAGAGACATCAAGAAAGGCAAGACTTACTGTTATAAATATTGAATTTAGTGCATGACCTAAAAGGTGTTTTACAAATATCCACGGTTTAGTTTTAAGATCTCCACCGGCTTGAGAAGCTCGATCTACGTTTTCTTTTCTGCAGCCTATGATTCCTCCAGTGCTGGGTTAACTCATTTTGCTCATCTTTACTTACCTGAACTATGACATCTAAGAAATCCGAAGGGTTAACGATCTAAAACGTGAAGACATTCAGAGCAAAGGTCCTTTTGTAATAATCCACGCTGGAAGGCTGGACACCAGCAACTAGCCTTGCACCAAAGGAACCCACGAAGAAGTCCGAGTCTGGCACGCATTCCAGAGAAGCAGGGCGCCCTTCTCCCAGCTCGCACCTAAGGTACAATCAGGCGAAGAGGCAAACCCTTAAGAAGCATCAGATCACGAAGGACTGATTGCAGGGGGAAGCAAAGCAACCTTAAGTGGATTCCACATTCACAGAAGGCCAAGGGGGTTAGCTCAGGCGGTGCAAAGGGACTCCTGCGTGCCCGGGCACGCACCCTCTTCCAGCCTCAGACCTCTGCAGAAGCCAGGGGCACAGGCAGCCAGGAGGAGTTGTGCCCGCATCAGGGTCCAAGGCCCGCCGGGTACCTCTCTGAGGAGAGGGGTGGCCGACGGCGGGCGTTCACCCCTGCATCTGGAGCCGGCTGGGATGCGCTCTCACCCCCGACTACTTCCCTCCGGTTGCAGCCGGTGTCTGTGGACAACCGCTCTCCGGGCCAAGCGCGCGCGCGAGCTCGGTCCCCGCGCCCCGTCCTGCGGGGCAGGAGCACGTCTCACGGAAGCACGCGGGAACTTGGGGACGCCGCGGGAAACTCCGCACGGATCCTCCCCCGACCCCCACCCCCGTGCCCGCGTCCTCCCGCCCCGCTCCCCGCCGTGCGCAGTCGAGGGCACGCGCCTCTGCCCCGGCGCCCTCGCCGGAGCCAAGCCGGGCACACGCACTCACCTGGGGCCCTGCGAACCCTAAAACCGAGGCGTCTGCATCCGAGAGGATGCGCGCTTGGCGACGGCGGGGGTAGTGGTGGGGGGGCACCCACGGGCGCCCCAGGGACCCAGTGAGGCAGGAGATCCGCACCTGCTCGGGCTGGCGGCCGCCCGGCTCTTCCTCCAATCACAGCGCACTCCGCGGGGCTCGGGGACCCCGCGGGGCCCTGATCGCCGGGGTCCCGCTCCCTGCGGGGACTAGAAGGGCCATGGTGACGCACGCATCCTCCCCGGGTACCAGGTCCGGAGCCTGCGGGCGGGCGCGCGCGTCCCCGGAGAGGGCGAGAGGGCGAGCTGGGGTGACCAGGGGAGGGCGCGCGGGGATGGGTGGGGGGCGAGCGAGCGAGGGCGACGCCGATCCCCGCGGGTGGCCACCGACTGCACCTGGCCAGACAAGAGGCTCAGGCTCTAGGATCTTCCGGAGATCCGGGAAGGGCCGTTGCCTAAGATCGCCCGGAGGCAGCGGCTCGGCCGGCACGCGCGCGCACACACCCACCGCCGCGCGTCCCCATCCACCTCCGGGCTGCCTGCTGCGTGCAGACGGATTCCTTCGCAGGGAAATGGTGAAGAAGGCGCTCGAAAGTGGGAGGGGCTCATACACCCGCCCCCACCCCTCCCTAACTCCCCAACCCCCAAAGTATTTGCATCTGAAACCAAGAAAGTGGCTGGCGGAGTCTTGAGCTCTAAGGATTTTTTTTCTTCCCCTAAGCCTTCCTCTCCCCTCAGCCTGACTGGGAAGTCTTATCAATTAAGCTCTTGAGGTAAGGAAAGGCAGTCATAAAACTAACCAGAACTCTCAGTTTTCTTGCTTGCTAGCTCTGCCCTTTAATTCTCCTCGGACTGACCTACTTTTACTTTCTTTACTTGCAGAAAATCTCCTCCCCATGCTGTGCTCTCTAATGCAAAACTTCCAAGGTGTGTGGTTTTCCTGCAGGGGTGGAACGGCGTGGCGAGGCCGGCCAGAGGGGAAAGAGGGAGGAGCTGGGCTTTCATTCCCCACGCGCGCAGCCAACTTCGTGGAATGAGCTTTGTTTGCCTCTGTTGGGTGCTTGATTTAACCTGTGACTTGGCGTTCTGTCCTAGAGATGGCAGGTGGGCAGATCAGAGCTGGTCCTTTCCATCTTACCGTTTTTGCTAACGGACCCCTCTTATCTACTCAGCTTAAGCAGCGGTTCCACAATAGAAGCATAGACTTCTCCCCCAATCTCCCATTCCTTGACTTCTTGCTTGCTCTGCACCCAATTCAGTCTGTCCTGGCCTTTTAACTTCCATCTTCTACTCCTTTGCCCAGTATTTATGCGGTAGGATCGTGAAACCAAAGCTGACAGAGACATCTTGTCTCAAAATAAATGTGAGCAATAAATATCATAAAGTGTGAACCCGAGTTCTGTGTTGATGATCCAAACAAACTCTTTGAACTCCTGATGAATCCCAGCTACCTCCTTTCTTGCTAGTATTGCACCAAAACCCAAGAGGATTTGAAAAAAAAAAATTTTTTTTTCTTGGATCTCAGATTGGTTTCCCAAGACTTCATTGGGGTCAGGGAAACTTCATGGTCCAGGGATCTAGACCATATAAACTCTTATGTTCCACCTCTTTCAAAGACTCACACCCTCAGTGTTTCCTGGCTCCTGGCATGCAATCTGCAATGCTGTTTGTTTGTTTTCTGGTTAACCTTGTACACACATGCTTTGCATAATGACCTGCCTTCTGGGACACTGACTTCTCTTAGCACACTTGTGGACTGAAAAACTATAGGAGGATAAAGACAAGTCCTCAATGTGGACAAAATATAGAGGATGTTTGGCCTTTGTAGCAAAGGTTTTGTAAGCACTGTCCGTATGACCATTGGCATTTAACCATGTGTATACTAGGCTGATGGTAATTAGCTAATTGTGATGGTGCATGCCTGGGTCATCCAACTGAGAAAAGTGTCTGTGAGTGGCAATATCAGTCACGATACCATCCTTTCAATTGACTTTAGCCAGAGATGACCCCATGTTGATCCAATCTTCAAACTTTCTGTGTAGCCAAGGCTAACCCTTGAGCTCCAGATCCTCTTGTGAAGCAAAGTGCATTGTGTAGAAAATAAAACCATGTTACTTTAATGGTACTTTGGGTTTCCATTTTATTTTTCCATCCTGTCAATAAAGATTGATTGAAAATTCAATTGTCATCCTAAACCAGATTTTTTTTTTTTAAATTTTACCTGGCTGACTTACAAAAATGTCCTTAACACAGAACCCGTGCATCAATAATGACAGGCATGAAATGTATTCAGTCAACCAGAGTATAGGCCCTGGCCATCATGTTAACCAGCAGCTATTCACACAGCTTTGCTTCCTAGAGGAAGCTCTAGGTTCTTTCAGCTCAAAAGTAGATCTTAGAAAGAAAAGGTAAGGGCTGGGGATGATGAGACAGAAGAAGAAAGAAACTTACGTCTGAAGATGTTAGTCAGATGATTTTTCTCTTGTGACAAAATATGTAACGACATGAGGAGAGACAATTAAGCTCACGGCTGTAGAGGGTAGAGTCCATGTTCGCTTGTCTCCAGATCTCTCTGGGCCCACAGTGAAGCATACCACGAGGGTGATTGGAGCATGGGGCTCCAATATCCACACTGCAGGGTAGAAAGCAAGTGCTAAGTATCAGTAAGAGGAAGCAACCAGAGCAATGTACAGTCCCAAAGATGTACATCCAGTTCTTTATTTTCTCCAGGAAGCTCCATTTTCCACCATTTTGTTGCCTCCCAATAGTCTGTGCTTAATTTTAATACACTGATAAAGAATTAATTGTATCAGAGCCCTGGCGACCATAATTATCTCTGTAAATACCGTCACAGACAAACCCAGGAGCATACTTCAATGACATTCTAGGTGTTTGTAATCAAATTGACAATCAATATTAAATATGTCAGTCTCTCTCTGAGCAGATAGCATTTAAGGTGAGATAAGGAGATACGAATAGTAGGGTTTGTAAAGATCTGAGCAAAGAAAGAAATGACTTGTGCAGAGTAAACAAGGGGGAGGCTTCCGAGAGAAAGACAGCAGTGAGTGCTCTAGAGAAGCATAACTTACTGCAGAAAGCCAGGCAAACAGTGGCCACGCCCCTGTGGTAACTGTCCTGTCCAAGATCTCTCGGGGCCTTCTCCTTCTCGGAAGACATATTCACACGTTGTTCCTAGGAAGAAGACACACGTTAAGGCCAAAAGGAAAGAAGAGCTGTCGGGTTCAAGCTGCAGTCATTAGGGCAGAGACATGCTTTGTTGGCTTCCTTCTCCTTTCCTCGTGGCTTCTTCTCTATCAGGACACCTAGTTTTCCGAATATCACAAACAAAGTTACTGTTAGCATATGGAAGAAGGCAAGCTTGCTATTAACACCATCACGTGCTTGCATATCAGACTCCGTAAAATGTTTTCTTATAAATTCCCAATGTAATTTATAGTATCTCTATTCAAATAAAAGTATATATGTATGAATGTGTATATATAAAATATTCATATACACGTATATATGTATGTACGTATATATTCATATACAAGTATATATGTATACATACATGTGTATATATGTACATGTATATATTCATATATAAGTATATATATGTACATATATATTTAAATACAAGTATATGTATGTACATATACATTCATATACAAGTATATATATGTACATATACATATACAATTATATATATGTACATATATAATATTCATATGCAAGTATACATGTATGTAGGTATATATATATAATATTCATATACAAGTATATATGTATGTAGGTATATATATAATATTCATATACAAGTATATACGTACACATACATATGTATATATGTATACATATACATATACAAATATATGTATTTACATATATATTCGTATACAATATATATATGTACATATATACAATTATATATGTACATATATAATATTCATATACAGGTATATATGTATGTATATATAATATTCATATACAAGTATATATGTATATATATATATTTGTATATGAATATTATATATATATCTTTTGGATTACTTTAAAAATAAACTTCTTTTAAGCTTTTCAGTTTGACTTAATTATGAAGTTTCATAACAGAAAAATTGAATAGGTCTACAATGGCTTCTTTCAGTGTAGAAACTATCTTCATTCTCTGAAATATGTTTTCCACAAACAAGAAGTTCCCGATAAGATTGCCAGTCACATCAACTTTACATCCAACTTATTCTGATTTTTATTAAACCAAATGTTTGAGCCTGCTAGATGGCTCAATATGGGTAAATGCCTTTTCCAGGTCAGACACACTAGTGGATCCCTGGAACTCACATGAATATAAGATGAACTGACTACTCTTTATTATCTCTGACCAGTATATACTAGCTGTGTCATACTCCTGTGCATGCACACGCACACAGTCACACACACACACTCACAAATGCACACACACTCACACACATGCGCACTAACACACAGATTCAGACACACACAGACACTCACACACACACATCTTCACATGCACACACACACACTTAGACACACACACACACTCACATCTTCACACATGCACACAAGCACAGATTGAATAACCATATAAAATAAAATTCAGATCATTGATAGCTATAAATTGCAAAGAGCTTCTTATTGAGAATTCGGTTTAAAAGGTTTTTGGGAGCTACAGGTAGAAGAAAGCCAGAAATGGCTGATGGTCGAAATACTCTTTTCCAGGCAAGATCTCAAAAAACTGATCTCTCTGTTGCTGTCTCTTTCAACGCAGACTTAAATGCCTGTAAAATATATTTTCTTTGTATTAGCATTTTCTGAAGCTTTCTGTTTTTAATTTATTTTTCCTAGTAAGGAATAGCTTCTTTTATTGAAATGACAAAACTTTAGAAGACAGATTCTACCTCAGGTAGTTTATGAATGACTAGTTATGTGGTAAGTACGATCAGAACGACCACTTTACGGCACGCTAGGGTAGGTTATGGTATGAATGTCTTAGATTCGGGACCTTCCGGACTATTATAAGGCAACAGATACAAACATCTCTGTACATCATAGTGAGAAAGACACAGAACATCAAGTGTGGAAACACAAAGAAGAGCCATATAATGAGAAGTCTAGAAAGGGAAGATAAAATATTTGTGATTCTCCAGGAGACTAGGAGCATTGCACACGAGGGGCTTTTAGCAGGAAAGGGCCATGTGTTGTTAGTAGGAAGGAATCCATTGGAAGCGTCAAGCCTGCCTGTTTGAAGGTGAGAGGATTAGTTAAGATGTCATAGAAATGCAGGCAAGAAAAGTCTTGGGCTAGATGATCATCATGAGGCCATCCATATACGGATATCATTTGCGTGTAGTCAGCAAACAGAAGTGTATTTAAAGACTTCTTGAATAGAAGTATCAACAGTACACCATACAATATATTTTAATGGTATCCTATTTATGAACTTTGCCTGTGCCTAGAATTCTAACTCAGATGGATCTACTTCATTGATGGGTTCAGGATCCTAATGCAGCAGAGGACAGAGCAAAGGAATGGACAGCCCCCATGGTCATTCTCTGAGGTTGCCAGCATACTGTAGGCTCCAAGCAAGTTACCCCACTGTGAGTTCAGCAGACTAATCCCACAGAAGTGGAGTGGAGATGAAATGGAAAGCATAGGGAAAGGATTCACTTAGCTTTCTGCTCTGCTAATGCACTCTCCAGTCTCCTCTATGTAGTCGTGGATCCCTCTCTTAGGCTTGAGAAAACCTGAGAAGTTGAGGGTCAATGGTTAACATTTCAGAGCAGAAATTTAATTTGCTGCTGCCACATGTCAAGTTTCTCAACGCTTTCTTTCTTAGGAACAAAATTTAAACAGATAAACATGTGATTGCGATTCAATATCAAATGCCAAGGAGAGAGAGGACATACTTATTTAAGTAAGTTATTACTTATTTACACAGCGTATGATACTACAGATGTGCCATTGTATCTCCATTTAGTATCGTTGGGACACAAATTACTTTTTAAAATGCAGCTCCAATCAAAATTGTCGGAAATAATACAGCTAGGCCTGTGTGGTCTCTTGAATTATAGTTTTTCTATAAAAGCCTTCTAAAACCTTCAGAGAGAAAAAACAATAATGCAAATTTCCACGGAACCTTGGATCTGTCCATCACTTCCCGATAAGCTATCGAATCTTCAGGGAAAAGTAGGTTTTTACGACCATACAACTTAGTTCAAAAATATTTATAACATGTGCTCTGTGTGGCAGGTTTAGTGGCACAAATCGCAGGAGCCGAGGCCCAGCCCCCTAGGGAAGAGTTCACACCTGCAAAACCATGTAAAAGCAATGACACTCTACAGAAGAGCAAGGAGAGAGGTAAGGGATTCAAAGAAGAGACGTGTGCCTTCCATTTGGAGAGTTCTGATACAAAGCAGTAACCTGATACTCAGGTTGGCTTTGACAAGTGGATAAAATGGAGATAATGGGAAATTCAAAGAAAAATTTGGAAAACTTCCATCTACAAGAGGGAAAATAAAGGTTTGATGAAATTGATTTATTCTACTTGTGTCTGTGTATGGGACCCAGTCCTTCCCTTTCCAGCAGAGCTCTTCTGCTTCTTTTAGCTGTACAAACCTCCCTGCCCTCTGTTGTGCTCGCTGTGGGTTCTGCACAGTTTATAACCCGTGCCACTCAACTGTATCTGGTGCTCTCTGAACACACATTTAATGTGCATGCGGGAATGACCCCACTTCCAGCAGCTGCACGGAGCCGAGAGCACAACTCCCTCATGTGCACAGCGACGGGGTTAAACTCATATTCAAAAGACATACCCGGAAAGGGAAGACATGAAACTCCACACCCGAGGAAGAAGGCATTGATGAAATGAGCCGCTTTCTTCAGAGGTGAAATTTTAGGAGGGTAAGCACGCTTAATAAAGCACTGAAATGCCACTGTCCGAGAAGGTACTTGTGGAAGAGAGCAGAAGTCCTTTTATGAACTTGAACTACTTCATACACAGAGGTGAACCGGAAGTAGCTATCATCCCCATGCTTTTGTGAGTGTCTCCATTTTCTTATTTTAGATGTTGATGAGCCAAAAGGATGTGAAATATATCTCTGCCCATGCCATATCCATCCGGCAAAGCGTTCACTACGAACTCAGCATTAAGCAAGGGTGCCTCTCCATGGAGGATGCAGAATACTGTATAGTAGGAACAGAGTAAAGAAAAGAAATCTCATGAACAAAACAAAGCATAATATTTCCTAACTCATCTTCGTGAGGACAAGCTCTGGTGAACAAGAAAGAAAAGCACTTTGCTGTATTTAATTGCCCAGGATTTAAGGACTTTTACACATTTCACATTGAAAAAATATGTGGTATGTAATGAAATATTGCCTTTGAAATATTGTTGTAGATCCCCCACCCCCCTAAAAAGAAAGAAAGACAGAAGCCCTGAAAGAGTTAATTATCCTCATTAAGCATCTCAATTACTAGGGAGACACAGTCACTGGTGGTAATTGGGCTCAATACCTTATGCATGAAATGACCTATATAAAACATCTTTGAAGACACATAATCATATTTTCTTATTTTATCAGTGATAGAATTGAAATGCAGAACTATGGAAAGACTGGCTCATAATCTCATGACAAACTTTAGGTATGCAAATCAGAATCAAAACTCAGTCCTAAAAGCCTGGCTGGTTTCTCCTGCATTATTCAAAAAAAGGATTCCTACAGACCTACATATCCAGATATCATTATTAGATATTTTAAATTACAAATACCAAGAAAGAGTTTAGTTTACATTTCCTAACTTTCGGAAGAATTGGAATAAGTATCTGATGGTAGCCGTTCTCATTTTAAATTTTGTATTTATTTTAGATTTACTTAGAGTAGATTTTTAGTTATAAAAATTGAACATATTTTTATAAATTATTCTGTAGATATGACTCATCACTCTTTAAAACTGTATCTAAACACTAATTTGAATTCTCATTCCTTAGAAGACTGAAAAATCAAATTAGTCATTTTATAATGAGTAAAATGCTTACCTGTTGGAAGACTATAAAATCAAAGAAAGAAATATCATGGAAATGTCTTGTGGTATATGAATATGCACATTGATTGTAATCCAGTTTTTTAGCAGAAAATATCAAGTCACTTTCTTCCAGAAGTTAAACACTTAAACCCTTTATAGTTGGCTAAAATACAGTTATAAATTACTTGTTAGAAATTTGTTAGATATTCTTAAATATTTAATTATCTCCCTGTAAATTAAAACCACTGTTATACCTTTTGTAATTCCTCCCAAACAGTTCATTAATTAAACATGCAAATTTTCCTAACAGAAGTTTCAGATTCAAATGGGTTCTAGAAGGATCAAGGCAAAGGTGTTTCTAGTTTATCCTATTGAATGGTTCAGATCTGCCAACTAACAACTCCCTAACATAAATCCAATCTCCAGATGCGTCAACACACCCTGCGTACTTTTTGCTAAAACAAAGACTTGTTGCTGTTGTTCTTTTCCCTTTTTAAAGTGTTTTCTAATGGTGGATCTTGAAGGCCATGCGTAATGTGAAACTCTGGGAAAACTCTGACTCTCCTTAGTGTCATCGTCATCGTGTGCAATCTGAATTTCAAGGTGGTCTGTACTTGACTTATGGGTTGTTTTCCTGCTCCTCGCTGGAACTTCTCTCATTCACTTACAGGTAGAGCCCCTGTCCACCAGTGATTTCAAATCCTTAATACTGAACATATGGCACACAAGTAAAGTTACTGCAAAGGCTAAGATTTGGTTTCACCGAATCATTACACACGATTCAGTCTTTTCCTCCCAACCCCGGCAGTTGTGAGGCGTGTTCAGCTCAGTCTAGTTGCTTCTTCCCGGGCACTTGGGATTGAACCCCCTGCACTCTAGCATTGAGCTATGTCTCTAACACATCTTGAGTTTTTATTTTGAGAGGCAGGGCCTCTTAGAGTAGAGAGCATAGCTTGCACTCACTCTAGCCCAAGAAGTCCTTTAGCTGGCGATCCTCCTGCCTCAGGCTGCTGAATAGCTGGGCTAGCAAGTTTAACCCTCCAGGCCTGGCTTTATGAGTAGTCAAAATGAGTTGGAATCATTTACAGCAGTTCAAGCTGGTTGGCGTTACTCCATTCCTGGGCATGTTTTACTTCATCTGCTGGGGCATATACAACTTATTACAGGGCAATTTGAAAATGACTTTTGCTGTGCTGTCAAAGTCTTACAGGTTTGTCATTTTCATTGATTTAAAAGGGGTATTAGCAGATAGGTTTTATTTATTTATTTATTTATTTAGGTGGTGGTGATGTTTTTTTTTTTAAAGAGGTAAGCCATGAATCAGCACATGCTATTAAAAACAACAACATCAAAAATATCTTAAATGAGTCTCTCTATCCCCAAAATAAGCTCCAGATATTTATTCACTAAGGAATACATGGGAAAGTTTTTTTTTTTTTTTCCTGGCAGTTCCACAAAAAAAAAGAAGGAGAAGGAGGAGGAGGAAGAGGAGGAAGAGGAGGAAGAGGAGGAGCAGGAGGAGGAGGAAGAGAAGCAGGAGGAGGAGGAAGAGGAGGAGGAGGAGGATGAGGAGCAGGAGGAGGAGGAGAATGAGGAGCAGGAGGAGGAGGAGGAGGAGGAGGAGAAGAATTTGTTTGGTACCCATTATGAACTCACGCAAGTGCTTAACAGTGTGCCTGGCAACATGTCCATTTTCCTTCGGAAGAGATCATTTATTTGACTCCTTTCATCACAGTGTCAGCCCCCTTTTAAAATGTCATTATCCCCACTTAAGACCCTTGTGAAAGGCAACAGTTGTTGCTGAGCTCACACCAGTCTGTAGACTATCCTGTCTCATATTTAAGGATGAAAAATAATAGGGAGAGGGAGATAGGGGATAAGAGACCAAGCCTTGCTTTAAATCATTGCACCATTTTACACTTCAGCAGATGTGTTTGCACATGGTCTGCTGGCCTGGCACAAAGGTCTGAGCCGTTCACATTCAGCCTGAGGTCAATCCTAATGTGATGTTCAGTGGTCCTCGTGCCTTTCCTGAAGAACAGCTGCCTCTGATTGCCAGAACAAATTGATGTGATTCAAACCACCAGCAGCACGTAAGTATAACTTCCATTCACTAGGAGGGAAAGAAATGCTCAGAACAGACCAACCGGGGCTGCCTACAATAAACCATAGGAATAGATTCGATACACTGAATACTAAGACACAGTCATTCAGAAAAGTAGGTCATGGTGACACAAGAGAGGTGTGTGAGTGACGATGAGGAGAGACAATAATTGAGTATTTATTAAGTTACACCTGCATATTGAGTGCCCTCACGTTCAGGTTCCCAAGTCCCTGGACTAAAGGGTTTCCCGTTGGCACACAGGTATGCAACTAGCTCGTTAGACTCTCATGTGGAAGGACTGGCGGAAGATTTTTATGCATTTGAAACAAACAGTATCCAGGACCAAGCATAAAGATAGATGAAGACTTAGAAGGCCATGTTCTCACTGAAATGTAGAATAGTAAATAGAGTTTGAAGCAACTACATTAGACGTGTACAGAGAAAATGAAAAGACAGAAAGACTGTAATGTCCACATGGTCACCAAAATTAATTAAGCAAATTCAAAGTTGATTAAATGAGATTCATATTGAATGGAAACCTTGAAATGGTAAGATAAGGAAAATCAAGTCTGAATGCTTTTGTGATCTCTTATGTAGTTTTAAATTAAATTTTTCCTAATCCCTTAATTCATATAAGACTCTGGGGAAATTTTGATCGGAGAAATTAGCATCAATCCTAAATTTCTCAGTTCCAAGAACTTAACATAAAGTTAATGTTCAGAGAATGACTGCCTGAAAAGCGATCTCAAATCTCCAACCCAGAGTCAATGAGGAGATTTTCATATGTAAAAATATTCCTTCAGTGTCTTTTTCTCCTCATGCACACTGGGAAAACTGGTTGCAATATCCATTGTTCACAGTTAAGAAATGGAACTTCTTGAAACTGAAAGTATCTGCATGGCCAAGGGCTTCATCCTTCAGACAAAGCAGCAACCTACAGAATGGGAAGAGTTTTTTATCAGCAACACATCTGATAAAGGGCTAATATGTAAAACATATAAAGAACTCCAAAAACTGGACAGCAAGAAACCGAATAAGCCAATTTAAAAATTGGGTACAGATCTAAACAGTATTCTCAAAAGAGGAGACCCAAATGACTGAGAAGCACTTAGAGAAATGTTCTACACCCTTAGTCCTCATGGAAATGCACATAAGCGCTACTTTGAGATTCCATAATTCACCTATCAGAATGGTCGAATGGAATGGTCAAGATCAATAAACCCAATGACAGATCACGCTGGTGACGATGGGGAATAAGGGGAACTCATCCATTGCGGGTTGGAGTGTAAACTTTTCCAGCCACTGTAGAAATTGGCTTCCTCAGGAAGCCAGGAATTGATGTTCCTCAAGATCCAGCTATACCATTATTGGGCATAGACCCCAAAGACTCTTCATCCTTCTATAAAGACGGTTGTTCAACCACGTTCATTGCTGCTCTCCTCATAATAGCCAAAAACTGGAAACAGATTAAGTGTCCCTCAACAGAAGAATGGATAAGAGTTTATAAGGAAATGTGGTTCAATTGCACAATGAACCCCTCTGTTAAAGACATGTAATCATGAAATATGCAGATAAATGGATGAAACTAGAAAATAACCATCCTGAGTGAAGTAACCCAGATCGCAAAAGACAAAATGGTATGTATTAGCTTCTATGGGGACAACGTAAGTGTTCATAGCTGTTACATCGTCCATAAGCAGGCCTACAATCACCATAACCGCACAGGTAGGCACAGAGGAGAGGACTGTGCGGAGGATTGGGTCACCTCAGGAAGAAGACACAGAATAGATATTTATCTGTGGATGTGGTGGGTCTGGAATGGAAAGATCAAATGGGGAGGGACAGGGAGAAGGGGTTCAGCGGCAAAATTCAAGGGAGGCCATCTAAAACTCAGGGCCCTTTGAAGGACTGTACAGAAACGGACACAGCAGAAGCTTCATAAAATATATACGGAGGTGATCTACGTGGAAACTCCGAATAACAGGGAAGACAGAACCGCGGCTGGAAATCTGTGGACGTCAAATGGGAACTCCAGATTCGGGAACCGATCACATCTGTCTATACACCATCCTAATCAAGATTCTCACATAACGACGGTATGCTTAACACGTACACGTACGTAATGCTTCGAAAGACACTGTCATACGGTCACACAAACAAACGTGAACTTAGGAAGTAAAACGCACAGTTTTCTATCTGGCAATAAGCACATAATATTTACTTTCGATTAGGTTATCACCTCACTGGTGGAAAGGTGGAAGTTACCTGAACACTCAGAACATATCAGATATGGTTTGTGACCTGGCGGAGTGAAAGAATATTAAAATATGTGTGTATATACGTATACATACACATCATATACATCTACATACATATATAGAGACACATATGCATACATATGCCTACACACATATATACATGTGTGTGTGTGTGTGTGTGTGTGTGTGTGTGTGTGTATCTGGGGGTGGGTGGGGAGGGAGGAGTTTACACACTCCAGGATGTGGGCGTGGAGGTCAAACAATAAACTCAGGCATCAGTCCTCACCTTCACCTTCTTTTACAAGGGCTTTCTTGCTCATCACCACACAACCTGCAAGGCTAAGTGGCCTGCAAGTTTCCAGGAATTCCACTGTCTCCACCTCCAGTCTCCTCACCGGAACATTTTTATTACACAGAGGACATAGATCCTCAGGATACCACGGCAGGCCTCTTGTGTGTTCTCAGAATCTGAACAGAAGTCCTCATTCTTCCTGGAAAGTACTTTCCTCTTCCAGCCATCCCCTCAAAACAAAACCATACCTTTCCCTAAATTCTGTAGTCACTTAAATCATACTTGACAGCTGTTTCCAAAGAGACAATCTACGTTCTCTATAACATTTAAAGTATAGGTTTTCCACGTGTGTCCTTCCGTGAATTGCTCTTACAATTGGAAATTTAAATGCTCTGCGATTTCTGCAATTTTTTCTTCCCCTAATTTATCTTAAATCAACGTAAGATTAGAAATCATTGGTGGCTTAGAATTCAAAGTGACCTTGGGAAAAAAAATGTCAATTTTTTTTCCTGTGTCTTTAATATGAATGGAAGTAGATCTTCTAGAGAGACACTATTGATAGTGAAGACAGGGAATGAAATCTTAGTTTGGAAGTTAATTACTCTTCTAATACTGGTGCCAATAGCTCTACGCTGCATATGAATTTGGTGTATTGATTCGTTAAAGTAGAATCCAGAAGGCATGTGAGAAGACAGTGAAATTTACAGGGAAATGAGCAGAAGGGAATTTCTGCATGGCTAAGTGTTGGCACGAAAAATGGGGACACGTGGCATAGGAAAATTGATGTCACTCATGCATTTTTGGGACAATAAGAGAGTTTACAAAGTACTCCTCCAACTCTTGAGGCAAATACAAAATAAAAAAGGAATCGCTAATTATAAAAACAGTTGGTCGATCGCAGGAAGAACAAGGCAGAACAATACGCTACGCATAGGCGTGCTTTTGTGTTGAGTAAGTCTCAAGAATTCACAGCCCCCTTAACTTGTGTAACTCTGGGCCATGGGAAGGGAATGAGACCATTATCCTAACATGATTAGACCATCATAGGGAGGCTCGCAACTGCGGCTGCAGCACACGAGCTAGGCTGGAACCTCAATGGCTGTCAGTCTTCATGCTCCAGGGCAGAAGCTGTTCACCAGACGGATCAGGAAGACATTCACCCCTTCGGTACAGCATCCCGAAATTAAATATAGTATGGGAAGTTTATTCCTCTTAGTGAAATATCTGGCCCTAGCCGCTGGACAGGATCACCCCACTGTCAGTTCCAGAATGCTAACCTCTGTGTCTCCTGGAATACTTTTCTTACGTCAGTGGAAGCCACGACTTCCTTGTTTATATTTTACGCTTCACTTTCCAGTTCTTAAGGGATGTTCAGATGTCACTGAACTTCCAAATAACAAATGGAGAGATTTTCTTTTTTTTGGAAAGAGTTTGCATGTATTATACGATTTTGGTTTTTATCTCTTTAATAAACAGGCATCTGAAGGAAAATGCCTGTAATGAATAAATGCCTGAAATTGGCATCTGTACATGAATATTGGTCTTGGGCATCTTTGTGGGCCTGTGAATAGGATACATTTTTCGATCTCTGTTGAGCAGGGAACAGTGAAAAAATACTTATTTCCACACATTGAACTATTGAATGGTGTTCCATTTCACCTGCTCAAGAGGGTATCTGAACTATTACCTTCGGTGCCCCCCCCCTTTCCTAGTATTGGAAAGAATTTTTTTCACAACAACCTTGGAGGCCACGTGGTCTTTGTGGCAGGATGACTCTTGTTCCAAATCCATAGGTGGTTTTTGTTGTCAAGGAACAGCTTACCCACCATCCCCCAAATAGTGTCTCAGAGATAGTCGTCTCTGAGTTTGGACTGTTGCCTTCTGGGTTCTCTCCATTATCAGAATTTGCCAACTTCAACTAATCAGTGCATTTCATTATCGACTATTATATCTCTTCTTTATTGTTATTCATAATATCTAAATAACCAAGAATATGATATGTTTTAAAGTTATTATTCTTAAAAGGTATTAAATGCATAAGTTCTAAATTTAAGTCTGTCAAACTTCTTATACGATGTTCTTGTACTTGGGCGTATTATTTACTAATGCACACTATGACTATAATTAACCGTCCTGCTATATTTATGGATGTTTTCAAAAAAACGAGGGTTCTAGGGACAGATTTCTCTAGCTAGAATTTTGGTTGAAATATCTACTAGCAAGACGATGTTGAGTCAGTCACTGACCCTCAGTTTATTCATTTCTAAGATGAAAATAAACAATATTTACTTTATTGCCAGTCTTCTAGAATAGAGAAATAGATACATACATCTTAATGGTCTCTACTGCTTGTAAATACTCAACAAATATTACCAATCTATGAATAATATATCAGAAATCTGCTGTTACAACTCAGAATTAATATTTCTATACACACAAAAATTTCTCCCTTGGAATAATGTCTTTAAAATGGCTAATTCGTTACTTTCCAGACTGAAGACATTCAAATGGATGTGTCAGCGTCGAGAAAGATATGTTGTTATATTTTCATGCTATGAAAACTGTAATACGTTTTCCATCTGGCTTCACTGAGAACGAATTTCGTGTACCTGAACTTTCTTCTCTTTCAATCATATTTTTAAAGGTTAGCCATTCATCGCTGTCCTCTTTCTGAGTGTATTGTGCTCCGGTCTAATTTCTCTGGAGATATGACATGCAAATGTATCATATGGCAAACTGTAATTACACTATGTAGCAGAGATTTTTTTCCTCTTTGTTTTCAGTGTGTATTTCTTCAAATTGTCCTCTGATAAATCTGTCACTCACAGTCAGATGCCTGATTCTCATTACTAAACAGTCTAGGCTCCTTCTTAGGTTGGATGTCAAGAAGATCAGAAAATCTTTCTTGGTGGTGACCCTAGCCTTAATGGCCGAGTCATCGCTTGAGACCTGGAAGGACTTTATTTATTGAAGTTGTTGTTTTGTGTTTGTTTGTTCATTCTAAATTACACTATGTATATGGAAAGCCAAGATGTTGTATGGAAAGGTTTGCTTTTAATCTTGGATATGATTTCTCTGATTTATATGGTCAATACCACTTATACTGCAACTTCCCTCTTTGAAGTTGGTCATAGTAATGTATTCTTATGACCATTAACATTTTAAAATGGAGCCAAACTAGGTTTCTTGGCAATTATTAAAATTCTAGCACGTAGGAAGTAGAGGCAAGAGGATCGGCAGTTCAAAGTCATCCTTAGCTATATTGTGAATCTGAGTCCAGCCTGAGCTATGAGACCCTATCTCAAATGAGACAAGATAAAACACAACAGCAGCCACAATGAAAGGAAGGGAGCCCGTTTCAAGCCACAGATCTTGGTTTGCCTTTTAGTTCAGAGTCTCCTTATTTTTCTACTTTTGTTTTCTCATTAGTATATGTTTTAATTTTAAGAGATTAAAACATATAAATCAGGTGGTGGTAGCGTACACCTTTAATTGCAGCACTTGGGAGGCAGAGGCAGGCGGATCTCTGTGAGTTCAAGGCCAGCCTGGTCTACAGAGTGAGTTCCAGGACAGCCAGAGTTACAACAGATAAACCCTGTCTCAAAAAACAAAAACAAAAAGTTAAATGGATGTAAGAAATTCCTAAATTCCAGTACAGTTGTATGTACCAGCCATACAGTTGTCTTGAAGGTCACAGTCTGAGCTAAAGAAGCAGAAAGCAGAAAGCCTATTGCTTTGAGGGACATCTGTGTGTTCTCATGGTAGAGGCAGGGATTCATGTACTGTCAGATCATGACAGATTCACTGAAAGAAAGAAAGCAGTCACCATTAAAATACATACTTTAATTTCAAGTTTGACGCAACATCTGTTTTTCAAGGTGACTTCTTAAATTCCCAGAAGGTATTGCAGGGACTGTCCCTATTTATATCTCCTGTCCTTTAATTTATTTGGTTGTCACGTCTCACTCACAAATGTGATCTGGCACTGAACTCTGAATTATAACCTCACCTTGACTATGTGACAGTACGGTGTCAAACATGCTATTTTATATTTTGTCTCCTCCTGACCTTCACTCTGCCAATCGTAGCAATTACCGTGATGCAATCCATAAAAGGTGCAATCAATGAGAAGTTGGAAGTCTGAAGGAAGGAAATTCTATCTATCTTTCAAGAAGCTTCTTAGAGTGACACCCTCAAATCCATCATGGTTCAAACATTGGCTCAAAGACCAGAAAGCCTAGAAAGCTGATTTATCAACATACTGGAAGCAGGAGGGGCTCTGGCTAACCCAGCTCAAAAAGAATGATGCACACGGTTTATCAATTTATAATGAGCAATCTAATCGGAGAGGCAACCAGACACTCTACCTGCAGGCACGCCACATGGGAAGCCACAGTGTAATCAGGCTGGTACTTGGTGAGCATGAAATCACAATGAGGATTGTTAGCCGTATGATTTAAACCTGTAAAGGTGTCAGGCTCAGATTGGTTCATGTGTATCTAGTCAAACGTCTTATTACACATTTCCATTTCTGATAAACCTCTCATTTTTATTAACGCATCTCTAAAAACGTTCATTAGAAACTTTTGTTTGTTTGACTGATCCTTGCTGTGGATTTGACTCCAAACCTTGTCTCATCTAGGGATTCTGGTCCTTACTACCTCACTGCTTGGTCCCTTATCAAGCCCTTAAGTGACATAGAGAGCTCTGTGTCAGTGTGAAGTCTTCCTTCTCTCCCAGTGCCCACCAAGTGCGCTGCCAGAATCTCAACAACCTCATTTCCCAGCGGTTATGAGGAAATACAGTAGATTGTGTGTCTTCTATAAGAGCCCATTAATTATAGTAGCATCCTTTATAATATGTTAGAATTGGGCTGTCACAGGGAGACAGCCTCTCTGACTGAATGAAGACATGAAAGGCTTTGGTGTAAGAACAGAAAAAAAAAATAGAAAAATAGGAAAGAAAATGTTATCATTTAGTGAGAGACCTTATGAAAGTCTGTGCCATCCTCAGAGGACCCAGGAGCTAGGGCTTCTTAGCGTTATTTGGAGAATATGGATGGATAGAAGGATCAGCTCTAACTTCAGTTTACTTCTCTGCGTATTAGCGCGTGAAGTCACATCCTAGCGCATATTAAATCAAGAAAGCATCTGGCTTGTTGGAAAGGCGCATGCATGGTGCATATTCTAAAATCACAGTGTCCATTCAGAAACATTCTTGAGTATGCTGAAAATCTGCTTATCCTATGAGTGGATGCTTTGTTGTGCGGTTACTTTTTAAAAGTAGGAGGGGACCTCCTTCATAGTTTGCATGACGTAAGCTATTCAATACTGTTGCACGAAGTCAGTTGATAATTAAAAGGTAGCATTGTTTGGAGGGCAGGTGGTTTAAATATCAGCTTCACCTTTATTGGGGAAAAGTTTCTCCTTGGGACTGTCAATATATTCTTCCTCTCTGTAAATACCTAGTCTGCCAGAGCTTGGGATTTCCATCAGGAATCTTTGTCTCTAGGAGAAGGATCCCTGGGGCCATTCCTTCCTCCTCAATGTCTGCAATCCCTACTTTCAGAAATCAGCTCTGGCTTTCTCCCGTAGGTGTCTGCCTCCTCCTCATTCTAACGCTCAGCATTAGCCTCTGTTGTCTATACGAGGCTCTACACTGGAGAAAATTCCAAATCGTTCTCAATGCTTGTGCTTTTTATCTTTTGCCTTATTTATTTATTTATTTATTTATTTATTTATTTATTTATTTATTTATTTATTTTCTTTAGATGACTGACAGTCAATCCTCAAACTATTTAGAATATGTCAGTACCTTCTGCCCCCAAAACTACTGTGGCCCTATTTCTTATGAACACCTCCCAAAATTTCTCAGCTTGATATTCAAAAGCATGGAGAACCTGCCCACAGATTGCCTCAGATTCCAAGTCTTAGCACCATGTCTAGTAGCACGTCTTTATGCTCCCGATGACTACTTAACTATCCCCTGGGCACCGACTAATTCTTCCACCAATTAACTCTGTTGATACTCTTTACACTTCCACTTTATCAAAGACCGTGCGACCTTTGAGCCTCTGTTCAAATGTTATTTCTCTCTCAGGAAGCATTCTCTCATCACCCTTGCTGGAGATTGCCTTTTGCAAGTCCCCAGCACGGTGTTTGTTTCCTAAAACAAAACTATGCTTTCACGCTGTGTGTTCCCGTGACTCTTCCTCCCCTGTCTGGAGTAAGCAGGGCCACATCAGAATAGCAGCAATGTCTTGCGAGCTGTGTGCGTTTGGTCCCTCAACTTTCTATAACATGTACAGCACAGGGCGTCGCCTGGACAGCCCATAATAAGGGCTGGTATCAACATGAGTGCCAATTTTAATTTTCATTTATTTTCTTTTATTCTTTCCTATTTATTTTAACCATGTGCTTCTAATCCATGTAAGAATAAACCATGCAACAGATGTCCGTGCATTCCTGACAATTATAGTTAATCATAAATGCTAAGAAAACATTGTTTATCAAATTTAGAAAGGAGCCCCCTAGTCAAAAAGGTGTTTACCCTTGCAGCTGTTAGAAAGATCCAATGCTTAAGGATTCCTTTCATAGTAAGTTTTATATAGTGATTCCTTAACACCTTAAAATTGAATTAAAATATAATAGAATACGGAATAATAACTAAAAGTCGACCAACTCATGCTGAAGCACACCTTCAATCTCAGCCCTCTCAGATAAGGTGAAAAGATCACTAGTCAGAAGCCAGCCTAAATTCTGTACACAAACCCTGTGTGAATAGTTTCTTGAAAATTAAAAAGTAAAACAGAAACATAAATAAAATAATTTAAAGAAAAAATATACTTTTCTATACAAAACTTTGTATGGTGTGGGATTGTAGCTGGGATTATAGTAAGCCTTTGTATTTGGCTTAATCATTAGATACGAAGAATTAATTTTTAGACCTGCTTAGGCATTTTAGAAATTCATGTTAATCAATGTTTATTTTCTGTGATTGATGGAGATGTTTTTTCTGAGGGTCTTGCAGCCTCCTGTAACCCAGGTTACAAAACGTTCCTGGCACACCTGGAAGTCTTGCTCTATTGAGCACTGTGAGCTCAATAGAGAGACTGAGGTTTGTGTGGGTTATTCCTTCAAGCAGCATGTATCCCAAGGGTCCTCGTATAAGGAACTTTGCCCTACTCTAAATTGGTTTTTGTGTGACTACCAATAAATATGCTTAAGAGAAGCAACTCTTGGTCAGTCTCTCAAGAGTCTGTTCCTCCTTGCTCTTCATATGAAGCTTTGCTCTGAAGTGGCTCTCTTGATTGGATTGTTCCCTTGACACATACCACCAACATGGGGTAGCCGTTCTGCCTCAAATATCATCTCAGATTCCCACTGTGATTTACATGTACTGTAGTAAAGACAATGGTATTGTTTTAGTGGAATCTAGGCAGTTTACAACTGTTTCTATTGAAATGTGTTTGTATGAAACAAAACTACAGAGAATTTGATTCTTCTCCAAGCATGGTGCACTGTTCTTATTGCATCAGAAAAGAAGGAGCAGAGGAAGCTGACCATCACAAGGAAAAAGGTCTTGGGGAATGAGCTATGAAAACTGAGGGTGGAGGCACAATGTGCAGAACCCTGATGAACAGCTGTTTCTAGTTATTTCTTTGGATCTATAATCTAGCGCTACTAATGTCATCCCACAGAAAATTTTCTACATGGATGTTAGTAAGCAAAGAAGAATCTTTTGATTTTTTTCTTTGTCTTAGTTTATAAAACTACAACTTGTTTCACCTGAGTTAACTGTAAGCTGGTAAGTAGAAAAAATTTAAGAAATAAATAGTCCTGATGTCGTTGGAATATTGAGGATTAGGAAGGGGTACAAGGAAATCAGGAAAGGTACCTTTCTGAGACTTCTTGTTTCTTGATAGATTCTATTGTTCTTCCCTTATGAGTATCAGTTTCCTACTATCTTAGTTTCATTTCCTGTTTCTGTGACAAAATATTCTGACTAAAGCAACTTAAGAAAGAAATAGTTTATTTGGCTTATGATTCAAGATCATAGTCTATCATTTCAGGGACATCAAAGCTGCAGATCCTCATATAATATTCAAAGTTAAGAGTACAGCACAATTAATAGTGGAGACATCCTAGTGTTCAGTCAGTTTCTCCACTTTTGAACAAAATCTCTTCCCTAGAAAATGGCCTGACCCACAGAGGGCAAATCTTTCACCTTCTCTTCGTAATCAAGATAATCCTCCATGGACAAGTCTACTGGTCAACCTAATCAAGATAATTCCTCATCAAGAACCCCTTCGTTGGTGATTTGAAATTGCCTAAAGTTGACAATTTAAATTAAACTTTTAGTCTACTAAATCTTTCAAAATAGACAATGTAACATTTTGGAAATGGTTAGTCCTGGAGATAACATACAAATTGGTTCACTTAATTTTACAAGAGGGGGAAATAATTACCCTGAAGTCAGATGACGCCGTCCCCTCTCAGCCCATTAATATTGAAGCATCGCTGCCTAGAACTCGCATCAGCTGCCTTCATTCCTGGAGCATTCCTCTCACGATTCACTACTTCCCATAACTGCTGACAGATTTAGCTATTCCAGATCAGCGCCAGCACACAGAGTCTTTGTAAGTCACCTTTATTTTCTCAAATATTATATCTCTTCCTGCCTCCCCACCCCCAGCACATACTTCTTGTAATCTGTAGACCAGGAATAAATATAAAAAGACCCGATCATCATCTGAAATGGCCTTTAGATGTGTATCTTTTATCCCCAGTGCTCCTGGTTCTTTAATTTCAATCGCTTCCCAACCAGCTCTTGTGATTTGATAAAGCACCGAGCTAGTTTGCCGCTCGAGCTTGTGTACTTTATCAGGCAGATGATTCTTGTCCACTATCCATTCATTTGTAGAACAGTGTTAGTAATAATATAGATTATCTGCTGGGATCCCGGGAAAAGGAACCCACAGCATGGCAGTTTGTAGACTATAGGATATTGTATCACATCATTTCTTGTTGCTGTGATACGATATCATATCCAAGGTGACTAATGGATAAATGAGTTTATTCAAACTTAAGTTTCCAGAGAGTGATTTGAGGAGGAGCATGGAATGAGTACCGGAGTAGTATGTGGAGAGCTTACATCTTGAGCGGCGTGCATGAAGCAGAGAAAGCCAACGGGAAGTAGGTAATGCTGCTTCACCCCCAAAGCCCATCCCTACTGACCTACTTTTTGCAAAGATGTACCATTCAAACTTCCTCAGACAGTGCCACCAACTGGGTACAAAGTATTTATGTCTGAGACTACGGGGAGGGGCACTTCTCATTCAAACTATTACAGACACTGATGCAGAGATCAAGGATATGAGGATACAAGCTATGTTTGCTTTCATCTTAACAAGTATAATGAAGGCACCCCGGAGTTCTCATTTCTCAGTCATTCATTTTGCTGGCTAATGCCAGGTTAGTCACATATCTTCTTGTCTTCCTGTTTCCTCTTCTCGTGATGGGAATTATTTCTGTGTTACTGTGCTATGACAAAAATTTGGATATAAGATTTTGGACTTTAGAAATGCATACCTCTTTACATAGAACTTAGTTCTCTACCCAGTATGTAAGACTTTTGGTTTTTACTGCTAATTATAATCATCACAGTTATAGATATTTCTCAAAAGCTTTACTTATTCTGTTGTTCTTCCTACCAATACTTTTAGCATTTTGCATTGTTGATGACTCCCAGCGTTTTCCTGATATATTGGAATGAACCATTTTGTTCATATCTTTAAACATTTCATCATCTTTATTTAGAATCACTTCTTAAGCAATCCCTCAGAACAATCAATGGGGATAGATGAAGCAGAGGAAATTCCAGGAGAAGATGTGCCTTTACTCATTCAGTCACAATTGAGTAGTGAAAACACCGAACACAACATGTTTGATTGCTGAATGTGATTTTCAGCTATTTCCCAACAGTTTTAGAACACACTGAAACCAAATTAGGTTGTATGTAGCAGAGCAGACCATCTCGTGCCTTCACTGCATGTATTGTTATGGACAAATCCCCACATCACTTTAAAAAAGAAAAAGAAAAAGTGGGAATTTCCTTCTAAAACACTGCATTTTAAAGCTGACGATAAACAAATATGAAGAAATTTTTTTTTTAGCTATAAGCAAATTTTCTGGCAATGAGCAAATGAGAAGGAAAATTGAAATGGAAAAATGTCATCATTCAGTATTGAGTTTCTCTCTTTTTCCAAATTGGTTATGCCAATATCCATGCAGTGTTTTCACATTTAAGAACAAGAAGAATATTGCCTCTTTGACAAAAAGGAAAACACCACATGAAAAAACTTAAAGAAGCACCAGTAAATGTTTTAATTTCAGTGCGATGCTGTTGTGATTGTGGTATCCGACTCAGTGAGTGACTCCATGCTGTGTAAGACATATATAAAAAGAAAGAAACTTCCTCATGTTTAAAAAAGGTTTCTTTAAAAACCAAACTTCCACGGGGTCTATAGATCACCAAAACATGAAGAGACAAACCTCGGCACTGAACCGTAAGGTTATAAGTCCCTTACAACCAGGACACAATGTTATACTACTCTGAACAAAACAGCTGTACGGTTACGTTCCTCCCAGATACACACGCTCTCCTCAATCTAAAGAAAATCAGGCACGGCATAGATTCTGCAAGAAATCTGAAGGTAGAAAATGGATCATCTGTTTTTAAACACTAAAGCTCGCTCCTTCCCTCTTTAACCACTCCAAAGACGGGCTAATTCCTACTCATTCTCTGAAAGTGATTATAGACACTAAATGGCCACAATTATGTCACTGCAATATGAATGTGGTGTTTGATGAACGTAACTACAACAATCACAAAGCAATAGAATGAAGAAGCAAAACGTGGTAAACTGTCATTTTAAAAATTGCCACACTGAGGCAAAATTATAACATACGTACTCTGAAAGACAAAAATTGCCCACTAGACAAGATCCCTTGAGGCAAAAATTTTACTATAAATGACGATGACTCGATATTTCCTGTCTACTGCACAAATCAACGATTGTGTTTATTGTTTAGAATGAGTGTATTTCACTAGAGACAGAGGCCATCTTGTCTTTAATATGTACAAATATACGTGTAATGAATAAAAACATTAAAGGAGAAGCTGGATAATGAAATCATACATATTTATTTAGAATCTGAACTTCAACATTCAACCTTGGTTCATAAAAAAAAAAAAATCTTGGAAATTGCTTTAACTATTCTTTTGAAATAATTCTCTACTGGGTTCGTATCCTGTTACATAGTGCACTTTTTGCCCCACCCAGTGGCTTACCTTGCGTGAGAGAACCCCTCCCCTGATGGAACTGGGCTGAGAACACAGCAGGCAGAAGCTGTCACTGTTGCTCCGATCTGCACATGAGGCTTTTGTCTCCACCAGTGATTCTGCCATCTGTACTGTGCTGAGGGGCAGAAGCTCAAGAGCGCCAGCAGCTTCGGGGCTCCCACCTGCTTCTCGAGGAAGGGAGAACTCAAAGTCAACTCTGCATTCATGCAAAATATGAGATGAAGAGAGAGGTGCACGTACAGGATGCTAAGATTGGCTTAGTCAGAAGAAGAGGGAAGGGAGAAACACATGCAGCAAAAATAAATAAATAACACTAGATACGGTAAGTGAGCGAAGCCAAGAATGTTTCCTGTGTGTTGACCGTTTGAATCGGTGGGGTTCAGTTCCTACATCTAGAGAGCGTGAGGAATGAGACTCTCAGTGCGTATACATCATTCTGAAGGCGGAAAACTTTATGTATAACACAGTAACCAAAAAAGGGAAAGTCACCGAAAAACAGCGAGGAAATATTCACATCCGTGTTGTGCAGATTGTGTGTCACCATTCTGTTTGTTCTCCACATATGTACGCACTTGTGCAAAAACTCAAACACATGTTAAAATCACTTAGAGACCATAGACAGGTTAAAGAAATAGGCACAATGTCTTCGTAGTCTCACCCTGTTAGGGACTATATGTAAAAATTGCACGCTGTGTGATTATAAGATTACTTTTTTCCTTGTGGTAAGAATTTTTGTCCTTTTTGCTTGAATAATACTGTCTTATTTAAGAAGTTATCTAAAACACATGGTTTTTTTGTATTTCTGAGTACTGATGCACCCTGAAATCTATGAGGGCAGACTACATGCAAACAAATAGCAGGAGTTGTGGTATACACTGTAATCCTGGCACTGGGATACCAGGAACATAAGGATTTAAGGTCATCTTTAACTACATAGCAAACATGAGGGAAGCCAACCTGTTGGGAGGTTTGTTTTTAGTTATGTCTGAAATTGTTTCATGCACTGTTGGGTGTGGGGCTGTCTAGGGTGTTTTGTATTGTCTGCAGGTGTTGGATTTCTATGGGGGTTGTTTGATTGCTAATGATCTGCATGTGCTATCAGTAGAAAACCTGAGACGTTCTGAAAGAATAAAAAACACCTGACCTCAGATGCTAGGGGTTCCACGGTCCAGGTTGGCACTTGCCAGGGCGGTGGTTCCCTCTGCTGAGGACTGGCAGGGCTTGCACCAATGAAAGTGCTTCCTTGTCTTCCTTGGTGAGACACGGCAGCAACAGAGTACTACTACGCCTGCCCTCTCTGAGTACCTTCTCAAAGGAGGAGGAGGAAAGAGGGTGCAGTATCTGACAGAAAAAGACAGGGAGGAACAGGGAAGCTGAGAGGGGCCTGGGAGAGAGAGAAGTGGGCAGAAGGTGAGTCAGGGAGTGGAGGGGAGGAGAGGGGGAGAAGGAACAGTAGGGGCTTGCTTCTTAGCAAGAAAGGAAGCCAAGAACACACCATATCGAATTCTCAGACGCTCAGAACACACTCTCTCTCACTTGATTCGATCGTGTCCTCTGACATTAGGACGTTTCTAACAATGTCCAAGGCAGTAGGGATTTAAGACACGCTCTTTTTAAAAGAATTCCAGATAGTTCTTCATGCATTCATTCAACTAATTATTCTGAAGTTGTTTCACGTGTGATTCGTTCTCCTTACAACATAGTTTTCTTTTGATTTTTTGAGACAGGATTTCTCTGTTGTAATGCTGGCTGTCCTGGAACTCACTCTGTAGACCAGGCTGGCCTTGAACTCACAGAGATCCACCTGCATCTGCCTCCCAAGCGCTGAGATTATAGCACCACCACATGTACCACCATCACCTGGCGATTTCTTTCTTTTATTTTTTTACAACATAGTTTTAAAAACTGAAAAACATCCCTATGCTTGGGGAAGTATATGCCTAAGAGTGAAATCTCAGGGATTTAAGGTATGTCTTATATTCAGGTTTGTGAGAAATGACCACACTATTTTCTAGAGCAATAACAATAATTTTATTCCTACCGGCAATGGCTAATGGTTCAAAATTTCTGTAACAGTCACATTGTTCTTCCATTTACAGTTGCTGCTGCTGGGAGAATACGCACACTGACACTCCATGCATCTCACTGATCCAGTTGTTCTTCTGTGTCTAACGACGCTGAGGGTCTTTTTCCTTCAGGTATTGGCTGGTTGTATAGTGTCCACAACCTGTATGCATATTTTCAAAATTGATAATATTTTCCTTTTATAGTTGAGTTTTAGAGGTTCTTTGTGTGTTATACAAAGAAAATATACAGTCTATTTAAAGGACTACTTGTATCTGGGTGATGTGTTGGTGCACACTTTTATTACCAATACTCAGGAGGCAGAAGCAGGTAGAGTTCTGTGAGTTCATAGCCAGCCTGGTTTACAGGGCCAGAGCCAAGTCAACCAAGGTGATACAGTGAAGCCCTGTGTCAAAAAAAGAAAGAAAGAAAGAAAGAAAGAAAGAAAGGAAGGAAGGAAGGAAGGAAGGAAGGAAGGAAGGAAGGAAGGAAGAAAGAAAGAAAGAAAGGGGAAAGAAAAAAGAAAAACAAGGAAAAGGAAAGAAAAGAAAATTTGCAAATAATTATACATACTCTTTTCTTTTGCATCCTCATTATTATCTGCTAGCTAGAAGTGCTTTATAATTCTGACCAATTGCAGTATTGTTAGTGTCACAGTTACAAGTCCGTTCAAGGTCATGAAAATTTCTCTAAGATTTTTTTCCCCCCCTACAAGCTTTGGTCTATTTCTTTATTCAAGTAATCTACCCATTTGCAGCTAGCTTTTGTATACACTGAGATGAGATCCAACTTATTTTTTGCGTATGTAATCCAGTTATGACATCCTTATTTTTAAAAGACTTATTTTTTTCCCTGTTAAGTGGACCTAATGAGACGTAACGAACAAATTGGGTATAATTGTAAGGTCCTGTTTATGGTCTCCCTTCGCTGTTACATAGATGTATTTGTGTATACTTGTGCCAGCATGATACTATTTTTACTACTACGGTTTTCAGTGAATCTTGAAATTGGAAAGTGTGGGTCTTAAGCATTTGGTTTTTCTTTCCATGCTTGTTTTAACCACCCTCCAAATTCCACATGACGGGGAGATTCAGATGGTCGTATTGCACAGAACTGCTGCTGGAACGCATGCACACTGGGATATGGGTTCGTTTTCTGTACTTTCTTTTACCTATGGTACATTACAGCCTGAAAACTGTTCATGAAAAAGTCCAGAAGTTACAAATGACTAATTTTAACATCATTCTGAGTAGCAGGATGAAATCTCATAAGCACCACTCAGCCTGCTTGGCACACGGATCGTTTGTGCGAGGACTGTGTCTGTTGCACATGTCCATTAAGCAAGATAGAGTAGATAGGCAGAGCCAGCTTGCTTATCAGATATGTTGCTGTACTCTGCCAGGTCTTTCGTGGAATTAACTCTTATTTACCTGGAGGACAGTGATAAAAATCAGATGCAGCAGCTAAAACACACCAGGCGCTCTTTTAGAAAATATAAGTTCACACCAACACAAGAAAGGAGATGGTTTCATAATGTATCTTAGAAAGACCTTATAACGTGACTTACTCCATTTTTTTTTCATTCACTGAGACTTGTTTTCGGACCTAATGTTAAGCCTATCCTACAGAATGTTTTGTGTGCGTTTACAAACAATGTTTGCTGCTAATGTTGGGTGAGGGGTTTTAGATATGTCTGTAACCCTAGCTGATACATTTGGCTGTGTAAAGTCATGTATTTCTATACTGATCTTCTGCCTAGATACTCTGTCCGTTGTTGAAAGGGCTCTGTTGATGTCTCAAACAATTATTATAGAAATGCCAATTCTTTCTTGACTGCTGTCAAGTTCTGTTTTGGAGGGGAAAGTAGTTTTGTTTGATGTGTGTGTTTTAATTGGTAGACCTTTTAAACATGAAGTCTACTTTGCCTAATTATCCTACGGCTGTGCTAGCTCGCCTTTGGTTATTATGTGCATATATGATGTGATTTTTAGTTGTTCATTTTTTATTTATTTGTATTAAAAAAAGAATTAGACTTCTATGGGCAGCAGGGAGTAGATCATATTTTTTGTGTCATTGTCCCAATCGCTGTCTTTGGATTTGAAAGTTTCGTTCCTTTCATTTAAAGCTTCTTCTGCCTTTCATATTTTCCTCATCAATGAGACTGGCTTTACACTTATACAACTTCTACCTCAGTTTTCCAGGTGGATTTATAAGGGTGGACAGACACACACACATACACACACACACACACACACACACACGCACACACGCACACACGCACACACAGTGGTCAGTCATGTCTATGTACCATGTGTGTGCCTAGTACCAGAAGAGGGCATTGGATCCCCTGGAACTGGAGTTACAGACAGCTGCGATCTGCCATGTGGATGCTAAGAATCAACCCTAAATTCCCCAGAATGGAAACCAGTGCTTTTAACTGCAGAGACATCTCTCCTGCCCCCTGTTTTCTGGATGTCTTGTAGGGGGTTTTATTTCTGTTCCTTACAGTGTATGGCAATGCCTTACTTTGTGTTTTATTAATGATTTTAGTAAACTAAAGATACTCTTCTCCCTCTCTCTCTCTCTCTCTCTCTCTCTCTCTGTTTCTGAAATATTTATTTTTTGTTTTTCATGAGGATTATGTATCAAATCCTAACTTGATACCAATTTACCTTTAATAGCATATAATATTCATACACCTCTGTAGACCCAAATTAATGTTTCTGTTTTCACAAATTATATCCTTATAGACTTCAGCTGAGTCACTTAGATTTTTCTTCCTTATACCACTGGGATTTGCATCATTTGTGTAATTTTAAATGTACTATTTCTACTTCTGTGAAAATCATGTCTTGTAATTTCCTATAGTCTAATTTTTACAGCAGTGTTTTGTAATTTGAGAAAGATCAGGTATTGGGGATTTCACTGTGGATGGAATGTCTAAGATTAAACCCGTTGTCATATTTTATGTGATCAAGTTTAAAAGGGAATTGCTCGTGAAGTATTCTTTACCCAGTTTATTGTCTATTAAATATAATTTCATGGCCATTTCTAACATCACCTTATTATACACAGCCAAGTGAACTGAATTATTGAACATGGTAAAATTTAAGTCACACTAAATAAGAACCTTCAGTTTTTGAGGAACATACCTTCAATTTATCTTTGCACATTCTTAGGTGTAGAAAAGAAAGATATAAATGTAATGCTATTACATCATTATTGATAATTAAATTCTTGGCTTTCCAATTTTATTTGTTTTTGTTTATTTATTTATTTATTCAGACAGGGTTTCTCTGTTGTAACTCTGACTGTCCTGGAACTCACTCTGTAGACAAGGATGGCCTTGAACTCATAGAGATCCACCTGCCTCTGCCTCTCAGGTGCTGAGATTAAAGGCATGTACCACCACTGCCTGGTATTTTTTTGCCAATTATATTTACATTAAAATTTTATTATTGTGCTTCACTTTCCCCAGATATGAATTCATAGTTATAATTGCTTACTCTGCAAAAGGAAACTTATGATCATGTCTAACATAAAATAATCTTTCAGTTTTATATCTCCTGAAATATACTGTAAGAATGTTTTTGAAAAATCATAATTATATTACAATCAGTACTAAATTATTTAACTTATATTTAACTTGTATTCTTCCTTAGCATAAAAACATCTTTAGGTTGTATTTTAAATAGTAAAGTCCAATCAGTTCTGAACCCTCTGATGAAACAGCTGAGTACAATCCAATGGCCCCACAAATGGTGATGGGTAAATGAAATGGGCCAAATACACCCCCACTAGATAGATAGATAGATAGATAGATAGATAGATAGATAGATAGATAGATAGGTAGATAGATAGATAGATAGATAGGTAGATAGATAGGTAGGTAGGTAGATAGATAGATAGATAGGTAGATAGATAGGTAGATAGATAGATAGATAGATAGATAGATAAATAGATAGATAGATAGATAGATAGATAGATAGATAGATAGATAGATAGGCAATAAATGGATAGATAATAAATATAGATGGAGAGAGAGATAATAAATAGATAAATAATAACTAGATAGATAGGTAGATAGATGCATACACAGATACATAGCTAAATATAAAAATGTTATAAATCTAGGAGAGGGACTGCTATTGATGAGGGGGACAAGAATGGATGGGGTGGGAGGGAGATGAGAGGGAGAGTGTAGGGAGAGGGTAATCAGAATGCATTATATATGTATGCATTGTCAAAACTTAAAAAGGAACTTTCTTCAAAATGTGTCGATCGTATCAGAAATGATATATCTTTATGTGCCCTCTGCAAATCGAAATGAATTAAATGCATGTAAAACAATTAGAAATAAAGAAAACTCTGTTAAATACTCTAGCTATATTCTCAGCATCATCCGAACGTGCGTGTTTATAAAAGTCCCACCATTTAATGATGTAATCGTCTTGGACAACTGATTCTACAATCAGCACTGAAGTATCTATGCAGTGTGGTAAGAATAAATGATTGTTGGGTCAGATAAAGGCCTTGAGCTAACCACTGTAACCAAGATTGACCGAAACAGATGAGCCAGTGTGAAAACACACAATGTCTGAGATTCCTCATTGTTGGCAGGGACACTGTGGACTCATTAGACTCAGCCAGCAAATCTGTCAAGTCTGAACAGTACAATTAATGAGACACTGTTACCAGTATTCTCACAGAGATTCTGTCCATTTGGAAATCACTTTAGAGATAGCGTGATGATGATGTGCTATTATTTTCTCTTATATTCTGGAAAGGTTTTTACCCAAAGGACTGCACTTGCTATATAAAACAAACAAAGGAACTAATCAGTTTGGAAAACAGAAAATAAGACTGTGACTGAAGTGAAAGCTATCACAAAAGAATAAAAGCAAGTATCTTTATTTAACAGCTCTTTCTGAAGCCTGTCTGCTTTGACCCCACTCCCCCACCCTGCTGCGATGCACTGTACCTTTGATCTGTAAGCAAAAACAAGGCCTTTTCTTCCTTACACCGGTTCTGTCAAAGTATTTTATCGGAGCAGAGGTGAAGAAACAAAGTCAGTGACCATGCCAATTTATACTGTGAAAGAACTTAGTCTTTATATACTAGATTTGTTCCTTTGAGTGTTTTTGCCCCAGGGTAGATAAGTAAAAATCAAGTTAGAAACAACAACGCAGCTGACTGTGAACATATTTCAGGCTTCAACATACGAGAACTAGAACTAAAATGAAAAGTTTATTATATCCACAGGACTATGATCAGGAAACGAATAGTATAAGCTAAGACGAACAGGAAGTGGTAGTGAAAAAGAGGTTTGAGATAAATTAATACAAGAGAAAGTCCGAGTTTAGGTAAGTTTTACTAAGGGTATAGAATAGTCGCAAGATTTTGGCCACATTGCCACGAAAGGAAATTGGAAGTTCGAATCTCAGAGAAAAATAAATACTCTTTGGAAACCGAATATTTCCTAAAAATATACTTGTTTATTTATTTATTTTTTACTCCGATATTTCCATTTATTTACTTAGTTTTAAGACACGGTCCCACTTTGTGAACCAGAGTGCCCTCAAGCTGATAGTTCCTAGCTCTGTCATAGCTATTGGAGTAGTTGATATTATTTACTTATTTTGAATGGAGAGCTGTCAATCACACTGATTGGTTAAATAAACAAGACAAGAAAATATGCTTTCTCATTGTTTCTGGGTTGTATGTACACTTTCGGGTTGTATCAAAAACTTTGCTCTTCCGTGACCTGCTTCCACATCTGAGCAACAAACTGGCAGCGTTTTGTATGGCTAAAGCCCAGGCCACAGGGATGCCATTTTCACAGAAAGCCATTATAGTTTATGCTTGCTTCCTGGACAGAGCAACTCAAATACCAGCCTGATAAGTAGAAACAAAAAAAATAGAAAAGCAAGCAAACTCTGCCTTGTCAGTGTGTATGTACTGGACTAATGATAGGGTGTGTGGACCAAGTGCCTTCCCAGGGCTGGAAATATTTTTTTTTATTTTTGTAATATTTGAGGTTATCATATACTTACAACATCTATTAATTCCATACTCTCCCACATACTCCTCCTTGATCTCTCTCAAATTCACAGAAGCAAACATAACGTACGAATGCTTTATGTGAAAGAAAATGCCATCTGTATTGCGTTGGCTTTAGTCTTACTAAAACTCTTCTTCATTGTTACTGCATGCATGTGTGTATATATTTATACATGTGTATTCTTAACTATAACCTGTGTGGTGGGTATACTGTTACTTGAATGTATGTATTCAGGGATGACCAAATTTTTCAATAGAATTCTACTTGATTAAATGGCCACCTTTCCTTTGACATTGTGCAAAAAGCATTCTTAACAGGCTGCCACTTTGAGCAGATGTGAAAAGTGACACTCTAATCAATGGCCTTTCCAACAAAATACAACACGTTTGAGAAAAACTCTCAGAGTACATTACATTAAAATCAGTGTCTCCACCCTCATCCTGCCTTTAAAACTGTATTTCATGTAATATCAGAGGTACTCAACAGCAGTGCAGCCACAGGAAAATAGCTATCCTGTGGGCCCCCCAAAACCTCAGATCTACACAGTAGGCAAACAGCTTCCAAGCTCTGTTTGGCAGAGTTGCTGGTCTCTCACCAGGGGGAGGTTGTGGCACAGAACCAAAGCATATCTATACCATCTGCTCCTGTTGGCAGAACTCTTGTCAGCTGCCAATTGTAATACTCAACTCAGCCCCAAAGGTCTTGTACTTCCTTTCAGGTTATTATAATATATTAAAGCTTTCACCGTCCTTATGAAATTTCTTTTTTTCCCCCTGTATCATCTTATGCATTTTAGAATAAAAGATGGTAGAAACTTAGTATATTTTGTTTTAAAATTTGAGGCGTAAATATTTCACTAAAAAAGTTGTATTTCTTGCAAAGTTCTTTCAACTGCTCTGGATAACAACTTATGTTAGAATTATACCCGGAATTATTTGTTTCTTTGTTATTTCTGGATATAGATTAGACACTGATGTTTAAATAATTCATGTTCTAGAACATTCTCTCCCTGTTTCGCTTACCCTTTTTCATGCACCACTGAGTAAATGCTTTAGAGATGTGAACATCTCGTGCTGGTTGAATCTCAATTTTCACATCTCACAAACACCTTAATCTGAATCTGTCTTAAATTGAAACAACCTGATATTCAAACTTTATTCTTCCTCTTATGCCGTCTCTAATTCAAATATAGTTATATTACTTCCTATGTCTCTCCTCATTCCAACCACTTCTACAAACACCACCACTGCTCCCTCTCAAATTCAGGGCTTCTAATGCTTATTATTGTTACAAATCCATGCTGCATATAAATGTATAAATTCAATGTGATGAGCTTGAAGATTGTGTCTATGTACTTATGGCTGTACCTGGTATTGGATACCTTACGTTGGAGGAGATTATTTTGAAATAAAGACCTATGCCAATCTCTAGAAAAAGATGTGATTTTTATATCACAGCATTAAAAAAGGAGTGTCTTGGCGTGGAAAAATACAGCCATTCTTTGTATATAAACAAGATTGGTTGCATAACACAAAATTCATGTATTCTCAAGTGTGTCCGATCAAATGCAGAGTGCTTACATCTAACCAACACCCAGTCATCCATGTAACTAAATGGAAGCCACCTCAGAACACAGTGTACTGGATGTACATGCTGTCGAAATGGCTGTCATCATCTGTTGTTTAAGTAACACTGATCTCCGTAAAAGATTTGCACGTCCAAAACCAGCATAAAATCTTTTCTTCGTGGAATTTGAGTACAGAGTGCTTACTGCATATAGTATAGGAATATGGTAACGAGAATGATGCCCCATAATGGCCATGAGTTTATCCTAGAATCTGTTAATGTGTTTCATATGAGAAAGACTGAGGATTGTGGCGGGGGGAGCGGTCAAAGACATGAGCACTGCAAACATTTAGGTTGTGACATTTCCTTCAAGAAAATACAGTGTCTTTACTGAATTCAATATGAGCCCAGAAGATAACAAGATGGGCTTCGTGTATCTCACCATACCAGATGGTGAGACTCCTACGGTCATATTGAGAATGCTTAGGAAGTATGATTGATACCTCCCAAAGCAGACTAGGACAACAGTGGAATATAATGGTGAACTCAGAAATAACATCCAGAGATACTGACGCCTGACTCTTGGCAAAGTTACCAAAACCATACTTTGGAGAAATCATAATCCCCAAGGTAAACATGGTAGGGAAAATGGATATCCACACATAGAATGTAAAACAGGATCTATTCCCCTCACCTCTGCCAATAATCAAGATAGACCGAAGCCTGTGAAGTAAGATGCAGGCCACTGAAATTGCTAAAGGAAAAAACAAAACAAAACAGGGAAACACTATAGGATATAGCAGTAGACGGTTTTCCTTCTGAACAGGACTAGCAAGAGTAGACAAATGTTTCCTTTCTGGAGTCTGAGAGTTATTTTTACTATATTCAATGGCTGTCAGAGATAATGATACATAGGTTCACTTGGGGACAAACACAAAGAAATTGATGCTGCTTTAGATCTCAGGGTAGACCCGGGTGATGTTTCAGTTCGCTCAGCTTCTTATATTTTTTTTTCTCGTTCCCTTCCCTCTCATCCTTATGCTTCTAAGAGGGCCTTTGAGTAAATATCCTGTATCAAATTTTGTGTCTTATGTTGTATCTTCAAGGGCATCCTGATCTAGGACAGTTGGTATCAGGAACAGTCTTACTAAACAAATTCTAAAATAAGACTTGGAGAATGAATCACTTGCTGGACAGTATGCAGTGTCAGCTTTCTTAGTACTGGTAGACAGAATATGAGCAGCTTCTGGCGTGCTATGCCAGTATAATAGTTAAAGTATTTACCGGTGATGCTCTGGAATAGAATTCTGATTTTTTGAAAAAAGATATTTGGGAAGATTCAATGTGCATTTGAACTTGGGGTGTGTAAAGAAAGTCCTAACTTTAGAAATGTTAAGTTTGGTTTCTCTTGCTTATTTATGGTAAATAATGACTCGTAAGATCAGAGTGATTAATCACCAGTTGAAAACAAGCTGTGAAGGCCTAAATGATCCTTAGGGTTGTGAAGAAATCAGAATCTTCTGCGACCTGACCATAGCAGAATCACCAAATATCCTGCTTTCATCCTTAGGTAGGAAAGCTTCAGAGTCATGTGAGTTGTCCTGTCTAGAGTATTCACAGATTCTAGAATAGACATATAGTCACTGTAAGACATAGTCAGCAGAGACAAGATGAGGCCTTGATAGTTGGGTTAAAAATATATAGGCATATGCCACAAAAAACTCAAAAGTAGCATTTTCCTGAATTCAGTGGGGGTGTGAGAAGCACCCTTGTTTGAGCAGAATGTCCTTCTACCTTCCTGGAAGAAAATAAAAGAATGCAGAAACACATTCAGTGCTTCCCTCAAGAGTCAGCCATTGAAGCCAGATGCTCTACCCCTTCAACGAGGTGGTACTCTGCAGGCAACCAATGAGAGAAAGCAGGACACCAACCCAGCCACAGTACCTTGGACCTACAATCCGTCCTGCCTGTGAGACGTGCTGGGGCACGGGTGGCACAGAATTTATGGAGTGACCAAATAATGTCTGGTTTAACTTGAGGCTCATGGCAAGGGGTAGCCCATGCTCTACACTTCCTGGATGGCCAGGAATGGGAGACAGGCTGGACCTTGGGCCTAGGGTAGAAGCAAACACGACTGGAAAGATGTATGTAAAAGTATACTTTCCGTAAGTGTTCATTGCACGTCTTTCTATTTTCTCAACTGCAATAAAAGCATATTGTATTAGACTTGAGGATTGCTATTGAAATTGCCCCAAACTCAGCTTAGAATAGAAAATTATTTTCTCACAATTTAAAATAATTATTTTTCCTCTCCCAGGTTAAGGAAAGCCAAGTAGAGGTACCTGGTCTTTCCTTCGTCCTTCTCCAGTCAAAATATTACATTTAAAACCATCCTGCTCCAAACAATAGCAATGATCAGAGTTATCTCCATCCAGATTTCATTCATGCCACTGTAGGAGTGATCGCTGCGTCCTAATTTAATTGACGGGTGTAGCCGTTACAGAAAATACAGGGATAACAGCAGAGTAGGGAACGGCTACAGACAGAAGCAGTACTAACCCCAATTGTAGCTGCGGAGCCAAACATAGTATCTTTGTTATATCAACTTAAACAAAGCCTCCAGCATGTGTCAGCCTTTGATCTGATGAATTAATACCTACCCTTCCCTAGAAAGAGCCATCAAAAGCAGTTTGCATGTATGAGAAACAAGCTAGAATCCTCAATTACAACCTTTCCTCGGAGCTAATTATATTCTGCTACCCTACGAATATTGGATCAGCGCATCAAATGTTATGTATCATTCTAGCCGATGAGCATGAACTGGAGGGTATGACAGAGATTATACTTTTCCTCTAGGGAGAGCACTTCAGTGATACTTTGAGGAATCAAATGGTCTGGTAAATTCACTAAGAAAGAAACAGATGCTTCGCAGGCCTTTATGAGTTCAGAAGGCATGAGGTCCCCCAGGTTTCCATGCGTTTAAACAAAGGCCAGCCTAATTTAGATGAGATCCAAAGAAGAAAACAAACCAGTAAACAGCATTCCTCCACAGTCTTCCCTCCAGTTTCTGTCTTCAGGCTCCTGTCCTGGATTCCCTTACAATGGACTCAAGAGCTGAAATGAAGCATTCCCTTCCCGTCACCATAAAACCAAAAACTATGTACGAGGTTCAGGCCACAGACATTGAGATACCTATGGTAGAAAATCATAGACTTTGTTATTTGTGAAATTTGTTATTCTTAGGCAGTGTATGTTATTTACACGAGAGATTTCCATGAGAGTTATTTAGATGTATCATTGTAAAATCTAGGACTCCTGGCTTGCTATTCGGTATGGCAGAAATGGATTATCTAGCAAGAGACACATAAGAAACAAATTGTGAGCTTGAAATTGACATTCTGAACAATGATTTCTCATGCCTAACAATGTAACTAGGAAAGGAAAATGTGGCTGTCCATCGCCCTCCAGGAGAAGAGTCTGTAGGTAAGTGGGATCAGGCATGGACAGCACATTTGGCTTTCCCTCGGGTCACAACTTGATTTCTCCTGTAGCAGCTATGAGAGAAGGGGAAATCTTGGTAAGAATCTCGTTCGATATAGCTCATTGCTTACAAGGAGGAAATAGATTCTCGATGAACTGTAATTGAGAATAAGTCTAGGCAGCATTCCTAAGCGCCCGTGTATGTAGAGCAGAAGCGAAGGACAGTTCAGGTGTTTGCTACATGAACGTGAGGGACCCGTGGACATTAGGAGAGGACCAGCTCTCTGGAGCTGCAGTTGTCAGTCGCCTGATGTGAGAACTGGAAAGAGAGGCGTGTCCACAGCACACGTGCTCTTGGCTACTGAGCTCTGCAGCCTGCACCTCACTGACTCTATACATATACATTTGTGTCTAGTCTCCTCATCCCTCTCAACACCTGAAGATTCAACAGAGTAACCGGATACCATTTAGCGATCGATACTCGCCAATACCATTGACTTCCACTCAGCACAAGTCTCTCTCTGCTTCCTGACAGAAGATGTGACCAGTGACTGTTTGCTCCTGTGGCCATGCATTCTCTTCCGCTCTGGATTGGGTCTCCTGTAGCTTTGGGACTAAATAGGTTTTTCCTGTGTTAAGTTGCTTCAGGTTAGATAGCTTGTTAGGTAGCTAAAGAAGCTAAAGCACCCAGCAGCTAAATGTAAATGCCGCACAGTGATATCAGAGGCAGAACACACACTGCAGGAGAGGGAGTCGCTTAAAAAGAACCAAAGTAATGACTGAGCTCAGAAGTCAAATGACGCCATTTAAGTGAAATATCAGCAGTTGTAGATAGGACTACATCAAACAGAACAAAGAATCCTGTTAACTTAAGGACCAGCTGTTGGGGATGCAGTCCAAGGAGTGTAAAAGAGAAACAATGAAAATTTTCACTTATAAGTACGTTCTGAGAACAAATGCAGAATATACTTAACTGTAGTTAGTTATATTGCATTCTGTATTTGAAACTTCATGAGATTATATCTCAAGCACATTCCCGCATACAGTGCTATAGGAAGTCATAGTTGTGTCCATTAACTTGCATGTGGAATCATTGTACAATGTGTGTGTGTGTGTGTGTGTGTGTGTGTGGTGTGTGTGTGTGTGTGTGTGTGTGTGTATGTGTGTGTATGTTGTGTGTGTGATGTGTGGTGCTTGTGTGTGTATGTGTGTGTGTATGGTGTGTGTGTGTGATATGTGGTGTATGTGTGTGTGTGTGTGTATGTATGGTGTGTGTGTATGTATGTGTATGTGTGTGTGGTATGTGTGTATGTTGTATGTGTGATGTGTGGTGCTTGTGTGTGTGTGTGTGTGTGTGTATGTGTGTGTGTGTGTGTGTGTATGTGTGTGTGTATGCTGTGTGTGTATGTGTGTGTATGTATGTGTGGTATGTGTGTATGTTGTGTGTGTGATGTGTGGTATGTATGTGTGGTATGTGTGTATGTTGTGTGTGTGATGTGTGGTGTATGTGTGTGTATGTGTGTGTGTATGTTGTGTGTGTGATGTGTGGTGCTTGTGTGTGTATGTGTGTGTGTATGGTGTGTGTGTGTGATATGTGGTGTGTGTGTGTGTGTGTATGTATGGTGTGTGTGTATGTATGTGTATGTGTGTGTGGTATGTGTGTATGTTGTGTGTGTGATGTGTGGTGCTTGTGTGTGTGTGTATGTGTGTGTGTATGGTGTGTGTGTGTATGTGTGTGTGTATGGTGTGTGTGTATGTGTGTGTGGTATGTGTGTATGTTGTGATGTGTGGTGTATGTGTGTGTATGTGTGTGTGTGTGTGTATGTGTGTGTGTATGGTACGTGTGTATGTGTGTGTGTGTGTGATATGTGGTGTATGTGTGTGTGTGTGTGTGTGTGTGTGTGTGTGTGGTACGTGTGTATGGTGTGTGTGTGTGATATGTGGTGTATGTGTGTGTGTGTGTGTGTATGTATAGTGTGTGTGTATGTGTGTGTATATGTGTGTGGTATGTGTCTATGTTGTGTGTGTGATGTGTGGTGCTTGTGTGTGTGTGTGTGTGTATAGTGTGTGTGTGTGGTATGTGTGTATGTTGTGTGTGTGATGTGTGGTGCTTGTGTGTGTGTGTGTGTGTGTGTGTGGTATATGTGGTATAAATGAATTATTTCACATGGACTCTTAATACAGTCCAGAATGAGCTGTAAACCTGCTACTAGTTTAACAAGACATACTCTTTTACATTAAACTTATTTTTTTCTAGGTAGAATCATTCCTTAAAACATTAATTAAAAGGTATACCATATTTTATTATGGTTTATAATTTATAGAGCAGAGCCATGTCCTATCACTTCTAAGCAATGTATGCTACACATAATTGTACATTCTGTGTATGAGAGTTTATAGCCATTGTTACCTCTCAACAGCATGTAGAATAACCAGCAGACTAGCACACCTCTGCAGGATTACCTAGGTTAGTTTAGCTGACGTGGGAAGACATACCTTGACTCTGGGTACTACCATTCCATGGGCTGGGATTCTGGATTAAATAAAAAAGAGAGATCTAGAGTCCATTTAGCTCTGCTTCCTGATGCATACACAGTGTAACCACCTGTTTCAACCTCCTGCCACCAAGATTTCTCTACCAAGATGGATGGTACCCTGGAAACGTATGCTAAAATAAGTCCTTTGTTTCTTAGTTTCCTTTTGCTTCAACAATAGTCCCATTGTACATTCTCTTTATGTAGGGATCTTTACTAGGTAAAATGGGTGCTGTTTCCTCTTTGGGAGTGATCTATATTGGTTTTTATACTCTTTTTTTCTTCCAGATTTTATAGTATGTAGTACGTACTTTAGACTTCAATTTAAGGTAATTATCAGTCTTTTCTTTGTTCATCTTGTCTTTATTTTTTTTTTTACCGTTGTTATTATCCATTTGCTTCTGTTTTGTGGTGCCATGGATCAAAGTCGGGCCTTGTAAATTCTACTCAAGCATGCTCTCCCCGAGCTGAATCTCCAGTCCCGGGTGTCACTTAAACTTCGAAGGATTTCTTTTTTCCTACGCTAAATAATTTTTACTTCTTGTTGTTATCAAGAAAGAGTAATATACTAAAAGCGATATAATTAATTATTTCAGCCAGGAATCTATAAGTGATAGTTATTCGCATAAATATGTATTTCTAAAGAATAGACATCATTTTGTATTTATTTTATTTCCATGTAGACATATTTGTCAGTTTACCTACCAATACGGGAAAGAACAGGAAGTTCTTCTCTATTTTGAACATTCCTTAAGTTTTGAGCCTAGGGACAATGTTAGTTATACATTAAGAGAGGAAACGATGAAGAAAGTTTCCCCTAAGCACTCATGTGGTATCTATGCACAATATAACGTATCAATATAGAGGATAAATTAACAGTGGTAATAACATCTAGCAGTAATATCACATAGTACTGAAAATCTAGATCTGTGCATTGCATTCTTAATAATTCATTCACACATATAAGCAGTGATACGATTTTATCATAAAGAAGGTAAAATTTCAAATACAAATTCAATATTAAAGTAATCATTATCAGAAGAAGTCCCTGGGCTTTCACTAATATAACGAGATCGGCACTTACTGCCTGTAAGTTGTTGATTTCCTTCATCCTTTGGGAAACGTGAATTATTTAGTCTATTGGGGAGAAATTTTATCACGTGTCATTGAAACTTTGCTGTTCGTTGATGTTAAACTAAGACGCTTCAATCAAAATTTTGTTTTTTAAAAAAAGGGCCTTCTAACAATACGTTTATTTCCGTCATGTTACGAGTGAAGTCGTCCTGAGTAAAGCTGAAAACTTCTTTGCATTTGATTGAGGGTAATTGACTATTTATCAGTTTGAAAAAGTAGAAAATTGACTAAGCATAATCTGAAAAACTGGCTTATAATTTTTTGGACTCTATTCCTTCTTCCTTGAATCAGATGACTGTCAGAGAGAAAGACTCACCAAGGATCAAGGGTACTTCCTTTCAGATATCAACACTATAACCTGGTGATACACACGCTCTGGTCTGTTGGTGCAAAAGAACACAGCTCAGGACTAGAGTTGAGTACTCAAGTCACTGGTTGGTTTCCTGATCCCGCTCAAACAGCACCCAAATTTTACATCATACTCGTACGATGAATACACTTCTATAATACTCAGGAAGAGTAACCGTGAGCTTTTACTAAATCATCATTCACGTGACGTTCCAACTAATTTCAACATAAATGTACCTAGAATGCAAGTGAGAATCTTGGCAGAAAGGCGAAGGCACTGCAGACTTGTCATAGTCAGCCTGCACATCTCTGCTGTGTCCTCAAGTGCCATCGGAGGGTTTTTTTTTTTTCCCACCATTAGAGGCACTGCAGCCTATCTGAAATCCCCGTGATTTCACCCGTGGTTAAAATGTGTCCTAATGCAGCTTTAAAAGGAGAAGTGCCAGCTCACTCATTTGAATAAGCCCTAGTTTATAACAGGCAACAAGATGATCAAATAAAACCCCAGCTGAATCTCAACGACGGAAGGGGTCTGCTCATTTATTCCGAACGCTTAGATGAGGGCTGTGTCAGCACAGGGTCCTCATTTAATAGCGCCCCTCTTGATACCGTCTCCTGCTTCCATAAAATCCTTCTCTTTGATCTGTCAGACTTGCTAGTAGAGCTCTTAACCTACGTCAGGATTTTTTTTTTCCTAAGAAAACAAAAATTTCTCTCTATGAAGATTAATAAATTGTCCCTCACTAGTTTTGTAATTTAAATAAATAAATAAATAAATGTACCAATTAATCAGATAAATCAGATAAAAGTTGCTCTATTTAAAGTCGATTTGAACTCAGTTCATCCGTCAAGTTCACCTGAAGATGCTGGCCAGCCATTGTACCTCTGTTGGCAAAGATGAAGATACTGAGCAAAGAAGATTAACTCCTTCGTTAAGACATGCTGTTTCTCTGAACAAAATGAGCTTAGTGATCACTTACGATAATACACATGAAAGAATAAGTAATCCTTGTTTTCAAAATGTGGTTAACTCTTGATAAAATGGCATTGGAAATAGCCCTGGTTTGTCAGAATCTAACTAGTTCCTGATATTGAGTGATGAATTTTCAGATGATATACATCCGTGTACCCTTAATTTAAACCATATATTTAAAGTCCATACAAATCCCCAGTTTTCTTGATTGTGCAACATTGTAAATGTCTATGGAAAGACTCCTTGAAACAATGCAAAATGCAAGATATTTAACGACGGATGAGGGAACTTTGGAGGATATGGTGAAGTTTGTGTTTCTTTTTGGAGAATCTTGCATGATGCTGTACATAATTTCAAGTATAAAACTAGTTTAAAAAAAAATAAACTGCAAAAATAATCACAAAACAAAACCACCCACATGAGAGGGCCTGTGTGTGTGTATGTGTGTGTGTGTGTGCGTGTGTGTGTGTGTGTGTGTGTGTATGTGTGTGCGCGCGTGTGTGTGTGTAGAGGAACACTTGGAAGAAATTTTTTGTCATTTTAGTTTCTTCATAAATGCAAAATGGCATATGGATTAAGTTTGTGTTCCCAGCTGTGGTGTAGATGTTTAGGAGCTGGAATTGGAATGCTTGAAGCAAGTGGCTATAATTTGGTTGGTTGCAGTCATTCTGGCACCTGTAGCTTGTCTTTGGGATTGCCTGCCTCATGGGTTTATGGGAACTTTTGGCTTAGGGCATAAAAGGTCTGAAGCTCCAAGAGTCGGGTGAGCATCCTTTGGTGGTTCCTTGTTTGGGTTGCTGTTGTTAGTGTGAGAACAAAGGATGGAGAGATTTGAGCTTAGGACAGCTTAAAAAGAGTCTGTGACGAGTTCTACCTTTCTCTCTTTCTGTATTAAGGCCGTTTGTAAAAGCGGTGAAGATTTCAACTTTCCTTTCTCCTTTCCTAAATTGAGGGTAAAAAAATGTAGCATACTCTGTGTGTGTGTGTGTGTGTGTGTGTGTGTGTTTGTATATATATATATATATATATATATGTGTGTATATAATATAAAAGAAACTGTCAGCATTTAGTGCTTGCTGTTAACAATTTCTCCAGAACAACAGGCATAAATTGAGATTTATAGTCATTCAATTCTACTGTTATTTAAAGTCAAATAACATAAAACGAATCATATATTCAATAAATATATCAGTCTTCTCAATAATAAAGAGCCTGCTTAAGTGAGATTTAGTGACTAGAGGAAGTAGATGAAGCAAAGTTTAACCATGCTCCGGTGAATCAAGTTAAAGTAAACTCTGGGAAAGAAGCTGGGAAGAGAGTAAATGTAAATGTGAATTGGAGAAATTACTTTACTCAAAACCGATCATCAATACATGAATTCTCATAATAGGTGGCAAGCCTGTTGTGATAGTTTCAAAATGTGATATATATATTCTAACACATGGTTATGATCTTTGACAATATTTTCTTTTTGAAGCTCAAACATCCAGCAAGCTTTGGCTTTCAATACTCGTGGCTGCTCATATTCTTTTCCCTCTGTGCAATGATAAACATCAAAATGAACCCATCTGGCATTACCATCTTCGTTGTCACAGAAAGGCGCTTTTCTACATGCCATAGTTTAAAGATGAGAAAGCTTCACCAGCTTCTGGGATAATTACTTGCTTCAAATGTTGTGACTAGTTTGAGATGCTTTGGAAACTTTAGTGAGTCTAGCTTGAGGACATAGGTCACTGGTAGGATGGCTTTGAATCGTATACAGAGTCCTTCCTGGTCTCATGCTCTCAGTTTGCTCAAAGGCATGGGACCAAATGATCCCATACTGACTCCTCTAACCTCTGAGGCCAAATAAAGCTTTCTTCACCTGCACTGTTTCTATCTGCTGCTTTATCAGAAACAAGAAATGTGCCTAGCGATTTAGACTTGGTTTCAAGGAAGAACATTTTTGGGAAATATTTGGGCAGATAAACTACAAATGTACATATTGTGACAATGTGGCAGGATGGGAGGTTTTGGAAATACTAAACACATACATTAGAACTGTTTCCATTTTTAATATTTATTTACGAGTTCCCTTCTAAAACTTTAGTGAACATCGAACTAGAATGTACCCCCATCGGGCCATTTGATCCTTAATGTTTGACTAGAACCCTAACGACATTTTGTTTTCTATAACATTCTATTCAGCTTTCTACGTAGTTTGGATTCCTTGATGGCAACTGATGGGCATGAGTTACTTAAGAAGCTATGATGATGATTTGTATTTGATGTATTTGAGATGTATCCTTCAGTGCTATGAAGACCTTCTGAACAGTAACTGAAGTAGAAAAGATAAGCAAAAAACACATACGATATTTCTTTGTTCTACCTGAAGTTTCTTGATTCAGTTAGGGTAGAGAATCGTGAAATTCTGAATTTTATACATATGGAATGTAAAGCAAGTGCTGGTGTTTCCGGAAAATACTTAGTGGGCTGTTGTTATCAGTCAGGACTAGAGGCGATAGAATGAATATATATTACAAAGGGGATTTGTTAGACCGGGTTCTACAATGCAGGTTGAGGAGTTCCGCAATGGCTGTCAACAGACACACTTATAGAGGTTGAGCACCTGGTAATATTTTGGTCCATAAGGCTGGATGCTTCTGTAGTTTCAATCTGGTGCTTAATAAGCCATTTTGGATATTTTTTTCTTAGTTAATTCCAGACCTAGTCAAGCTGACTACCACTGTCAATCACAACAAATACTGAGTAGGAGGAAGTAGAACAATTTGGGAGGAAGAGGAAGGAGGAAGAAGTAGTTTCCAAGGAATGAGAACATGCTTTTGTTTGCTTTTGTTTTCTGTATTACATCACAACAACGCTCAGTGGACACTCCACTTAGGTGATGTGTTCTTAATGTATTTTTTCTAAATATGCCATGTTTTCCATTCCCTTGTTTCTGTCCCTCTGTTTTCCCTTCCCCATTTTTCCCTGTACATTCTAATACCCAGGTCTCCCTTTGTGCTAAATATTTTCAAACTTTTTATTAGCCGAAGAAAACTCAAAAAAAATTAAAACCATTTGACTTTTTTGTGAGTTAATATTTCTTATTCTATATTTCAGAAAAGAAATATGGGCAGCGTATTATTTATTCCCACTTTGAATTTACTAATAATTATATGACTTAAGCATGGATAAGCATTTTTGATGATTACCTTCGTTAGTTTAAGAGATGAATACCTTTAGGTATGCTTTTAGGAAATTGGTATATAATTAGAAACACTTGATTTCAATCAAGAAAAATCATGGCATCATGTATTAGAATAACAATGCCGATTTGGGAGCATATTTGACATCAATTATTATGTAGTACTTTATTTTATGCCTAGCTAGAAGTTCATTATTTTATGAATATGTCAAAACATTAGAAGGCACTCAGAGAGGTCTAGTAGTGCTCAGGGTATACTTGATTCATTTGCTTTTTAAGGAGTTTATTGCGATATTCATTGGCACTGGAAAGACCATTAAGAAGTGTCATATTTCTGGTAAATTTTCTCCAAACCACCCTAAAATAAAGCTCACTTTTAAAACTAGCTACATTAGCCATTTAAGAAGTATTGTAGTGTTCTACAGTTTTTCTCTTCATATGTCTGAGTGTGACCTCACTTGGGAATTTGCCATCCATTAGTTGACACAGCAGTAGCACACAAGTCTTGTCAGAATCTGTCTCTCTTTCACCTGCTTGTTATTTCTTATGGATTGAAAGAAAGATAATGTTTTTCTTCTGAGAAATGGTGAGCCTCTTGTAATCCAATGAAATTCAAGTAGTCACATTGTCCTATATGTTAACATAACAGGTAACTAGAAATGCTGCCTAAAGAGAGCTTTGCAATTGTGATTTTTCTGTAAATAAAATTTAAAGCAGCGAGAAATTATAGTTACGGGCACTAAATGCTTAATTCTCAGGCTTCCTGTTGTATTTATGTGTGTGCACTGACATATTCGTCTGAGTGAATTATTGGTACTGTCAGCTATCAGACAAGGGGAGAGTAGTCTCTTTTCCATGTGTTCATGCTATTACTGCTGCAAGTCTAGGGACATGAATGACTATAGAAATAGCCAGCTTTCAATTAATACTTTGAAAATCCAACAAAGTGGCTTAATTGGTAGTTGTGAAAACATACCAGACTACATTGAAAACACCTGTGTTGAACTGAAAAAAAAAATCAAGGTTGAAGCATTTTTTCAGGTTTTGTTGAGATTGGTTTGAGGATATTCAAATTTGCCACATGGAAAATAAAGCTAGTTCCACTATTGACAGTAAATGTAATCACCTCCTTTAGTTAATTTATTGTCCGTGTGTAATAGAAAGGATCAGGAAGAAATCTTTTAGGACTGTGAACAAGAAACACAACACTATAGATTCATTTGGACTATTGTACTTAATATCAAATTATTCTTGGGATATCTCACATGCAATTATCAATTCTGGGAAACAAAAAATGGAGAAACACTTAGGAGAAACACTGAAGGATATAATGAATATCTTTTATATCACTTACATTAGAGTATTGTAGAGGAATAGGCCTGTGTGACAGCTAGGAGGGGTCTGTATTCCAGGGGTCTATATGAAGGAATTGAATTCAGAGGCCTGTGTGGTCCAGATGGAATGTAGAAAGAATGTCGAGAATCTTGGTACACACCTTTAATCCCAGTAAAGAAGTGGTAGCAAACATCTTTATCCCAGTATTCAGAATTCAATGGTGGTCCGTGCCTTTAATCTCTAAGACAGAAACAGTGTGTGGAAGCAGACACAGAAAGCAGAGCTCAGAAGGAGTCAGTGTCAGATTGGAAGTGACATCTGAGCAGTAGCAGTGAAGAGCAGACAAAGTGACTAATTAGAGGAAGAGACAGCAAAGTGAGTCAGAGGGAGATCAAGCCTAACTCTCACAGGCTTTGAACTCAGAGCAGAATCAGAATTTAGATTGTATGAAGGCCAACACACTCTAGGGCCTCCAGGACTAGGACAGGTGATTGAATTAGAGAAAGAATAAAAAGCTTTTCCCTTGAATCAATGGCTACATTTGGCTACAGAATATTGTATTATTTAAGTTATGTTAGGAGAGTAAATTTTCTGGGCCTAATAATCCCAGCTACTTATAAGGGTGATCAAGAAGAAAACAAGTCCAAAGCCTAAATAGGCTACAGAAAATTTTTAAGGGTTGCCTGGATTACTTAGTGAGAGCTTGTCTCAAAGAACTGGAATAACAAATGGAGGATTTTCATATATAGATGGAGAGTAGCATTTTCCTATCTCTGAGCACACGACTAGTGAGCCAAGTTATTCAAGACACGCAAGAAGACATCCATGTCTACTCAAGCAAGCCAAACTCACGAGGAAAACCACTACCGCAGAAGCGATGGCCTTGGTACTGCATTTGTTTGCAGAATCTCACTTGCTAGAGGAGCTCTTCTGAATTTCACTGCACTGGCTCTTAGGGTCCAGCTTCCCAAGTTGCAGGGCCAGTGAACCCGGGTCCAGCACCTGCTTTTATTTTATGCCTTCTTCCCTTTATTTGTACACCTTGCTACTGCCACCTATCCAGATTGTTGGAATGAATCTCACCCACGAGTGTCCTGACCCGTGGTTTCCCTTGTCTGGCAAAGCAGGTAGGAAGTCAGGGGGTTGTGTGGTTCTTCACTGTATGCCCACCCCTCCTTTGGCCTGGAGCCTGTGAGCCGACAAGCCCAGAAACTCGAAGGTTGCCGTCAGAGGTCAGAGGAGCATTCTTTCTGGTTTATTGCAGAGTGTCGTATATTTATATGGTTATAGGGCAAAGGAGGGTCTTTTGGTGTTCAAGGGTAATTCATTGATGAAAACAGGTAAGTAATTCTGCCAATCATAACCTGCTCCTTGAAAGGGGGTGGAGATTTCGCTGTGGCTTGTGCCATCCCCATCAGCTCTTAGGGATAAGGGCTCTGGTGGTCCCAACTGCCCTCTACTCTGTATGGAACTGTACTACCTTTCCACCGGGGCACCACACAGATGCTAAGGTACTGCTGCCCATCATTTTGGCTGCACCACTGAGACAGAAAGAGATAAATATGCCCAAATTAGGAGTTGATACCTCAGCTTTTGAGGGAGTGTTTGCGTTTGTGGTAGATTGAATAATGCAATTAGAAAGACATCCCCATTGGAGAAGGTCCATATTTTAATAACTGGTTATCTTAAATATTATGTTAATTACTTAGGATTCCCTCGCCTCTTATGGGAAACTAAACTCCACTATGTGGATCACTATGTGATCTCCTCATAGTTGCAGGAGACCAAAATGTAAAACTGAAAATTGAATCACTGTTTTTGTGGGATAATTTTTTTTAAACGAATGTTCCAAGGGAAAATCCACTTCTTCTCGTCCTCTCTCCAATATCTGTCTTTGTCATTCTCTCAAGTTCAGGCACTATTTCTATTTCTCTCTCTATCTCTGTGTCTGTCTGTCTGTATCTCTCTCTCTCTCACTGTGTCTCTATGTCTTTCTTCATTTCCATCTCTGTCTCTGTCTCTTTATATCTCTATCTCTTCAGGGTCACGGGAAGATCCAATGTAACCCAGATCTGCACTGAATCCTTGAACCTCCCTCCTTAGTCTTTGAATGATGATTTCTGAGCTCCCCCGACCCCCTACACAGCTACTCTGTCTTTTACGATGCCTTCTGAATTAGAGGTAGGACCATTTGAACAAAAACGATCTCACTCTATTCTCAGTAATTTTATTTCAAATAAACTTCACATTCCGTGGTTCCAGTGACCGCGGAGTAGTTTAGAGATCAGGATCCATCCCACTGAACAGGAGAGAAAGGACACGTGTGATCAAATCAAGGCTTCTGAGACTTAGTGATAAACTTGCCTTAGCAGAGTAGGTCAGTGCAATCGGCAAAGAGCGTGGTAAGAAGGCAGAAAGAGCAGGTAAGACCAACTCTGAACATCAGCTGTGTGGCTGGAAACGAAAGGGCTCCCCTCTCCAACGTTCAGTCTCTGGTTTGTCTCCAGCCTCACAGAAGCTGGATGCTGAAGAGACAGAGAAACAGCTTCCTTGAGAGGCTGTGGATGAGACCGCGTACTAGAGCTCCATGTGGAAGGCAGTCCTGATTATAGTACGATTTTAGAACACTTGACTCGGACCCATAAAGTCAGTCATCTCTGTTACTTCAAGCAGTCCCTGGCAGTTCCTTACCGTACCACTAGAAAAGTAAACCCGGTTTCTGGAAATTCGTATCATTAAAAGTACCTATTCATCATGAATCTTTAAATATCGGGAAAATTCATGTCTCTGGACACAAGGACTTGACACTATACAAATGATTAAAATATATACTGGATGCATTTTTTAAGTTATTTGTATAAATACATGTTAATGATACGTTTTCCTTGATTTCCTCTGTGTTTATGACCCCGAACAAGTTCAGAACTATGACAGTTTTGCACTGCTTACTACAGGCAAGTTTCACGAGAAGAGTGGTTCCTCTTTTTGCACATGGGCTGTTGAAAACGCACCTGGTAGAGCTGTGTCCTCTGCAGTGACAATGTGTTTCCTTAAAATACGGAGCTAACTTAGTGCTCATTATTTTGTTTTAAAAGTAATGAAGTTATATACTTTCAAAACTGAAGTATTTTTGTCCGTAAAATATTTCAATTTATCTGAACGCTAACATAGCATATCAGCTTACTGCTCTGCCAAAAAAAAAAAAAAGGGAAGAAAAAATATCCTTGCAAAATTTACCGCAATGGTTTGCTCTCTGAAAATGAACACTAACACATTTGCATAACATCTGTACAGCTTGAAGGGCTGAAGCAGGAAAGCAATTAGCTCTGTGTTCCACAATGCAGATTGCCACTCACAGAACCCTGAATTCAGCTAGCTTACTATTTAGTTAGAAGAGAAGGCCTTTTATTTACCCTTTTCTATTAATGATTCTTTAAAACACTTTTCATGGTAAATGTGTTAAGGATCTTGTTTTCAAGACAGTTCCAGTAGGCATCATTTGAAGTTAAAATCTCAAAGGGACATTCATTTAGTCCTTCCAAAATCTGTTTGTTTATATTTATTTTATTATACTTAAGGATTTTAGGATTTACACAGCTGTTGTGCAGACTAAAACTGTTCAAGTCTATTATCAGAAAAAAAGGCAATAATCATATACTAGATTTTTTTCTAGATTAAATATATTCTCAAGCTTGGCATAAAATATATAAAATTATTTTTTATTTTGAGGAAAATATGTTATATCTGAATTGATTATGATTTGATTTGCTTTTGAATAGTTGTTAAGACTGACAATGGGCTACTCTCTAATTTGAAAATACATTTAAATGTAAAATGTTTTATCTACTGTTAAATTACATTAAATTCTGTATCAACATTACCCTGCTGGTATGTATGCTATTTCAATTCTCTCTATATCATCTCTATGTACTTTCATGCGCTTTAGAGCCAAATTTTGATAATTCAAATAAAACAATTGAAAATGTTTCCTTGTATTGGAAACTCCAAAGCACATCCTCCAAATATCTGGAGAACCAATAAAACTAATCCAAAACTTCACTTTTGAATGCTGAGAAAATATTATACAAAGGTAACAAAGCAGAGACCTATTGCATAACTGTTCTTGTCAGAAATAGAAGCAATAGTCTCAGGTACCAGAAATGCCCAGGTCATGACTGTAGGTCATTTGAGATGGGCCTATGGCTCAGTCAGTAAAGCAATTGCTGGGTCAGCATATGACCTTCAGTTCAGAGCCTGAGTCAAGACATCATAAGCTATGTGAGCTGTTATACACCATGAACCAAGCACCAGGGAAACAGACCAGAAGAACCATCAAGATTACCCACAAGCAAGTTTGCCGAACTGAAGAGTTTTAGGTTCACTAAGAATTCCTATGTCAAAAACAAAAGTAGAGTGTAACTAAAACATATGCCCAAGGTCAACTTCTGACCTCTCTGTACAAAACCAGTACCCACAATCACACACGTGTATACACTTATAAACACATACAAAATAAACAGATGAGTGCTGACTATCAAAATGAAAGGGGAATTTGCAATCCTGGTTCTCCTGGAAAAGGGACAGGTAATTCATGGGTTTAAAAAAATCTCATTAAAGAAAAAGTCAAAAATTGAAAACTGCCAGGAAGAAAGCTGGCTCTGAACTTCTGAAATCTTAGAGGCACTATGTATCCAATGAAGAAAAGACATGCACATCATTTACTGATTGTTGGTTTTAATACCTGAGCTATTGAGGTCTTCCACAGGAAAAAAAGGTCCTTCCCAATAAATTCAAGCATATTTGCCACTTCGTTCTCTATCAGATTCAGGGTATCTGATCTTATGTTGGGGTCCTGATCCACTTGATGGCTAGATTTTTTTTACAGGGTGATCGGTAAGAACTAATCTTTATTCTTCTACATGGAGCTATCCAGTTTGAAGAGCACATTTATTTGTTCAAGATATTGTCTTCTCTTAAGCATAGTATTGGTCTCTTTTTCAAAAATCAGGTTTTTGTAGGACTGTGAGCTTATATATATGCCCTCAATTCTATTCTATTGATCGAAGAGTCTGATTTCATCAGCACCGTGTTGTTTTTATTATTACTGTAGCTCCGTCCTTTAACTTGAAATCTGGGGTGGTTATAATTCCAGATTCTGTTTTCAAAATTTAGGATCATTTTTGTTTACCTTGGGTCTTTGATAGTTTTCACATGAAATTTAAATTTACTTATGTCTCGAAATTTCCGTATAGAATTTTGTTGGAATTTTGATGTGACTTGGATCATCTTGTGATTATCAGGTTGCAAAGATGGTGTTAGAACTACTAGAGTTGATTTTAGTTTTTACCTGCTGACACCTGATTTTGCCACAAAGTTCTGAAAGATACAAAGGTTCAGGTTGATACAGGGACATCTATGCTGTCTAATTGTTCCTTTACTACAATTAAGCTACCATTTTTCGTAGAAATTGGAAAAAAAAATGGGACATACTCTCTAGATTGGTTATCACATTTCAAATATATTGCATTGATGTCCTTTTGGAGGATATTTTTGGTTGCAGAAGTTTTAAGCACAATACAAGGTTGGAAAAACGATTCAAATGCATTGAAAGCTTTCCAAACTAAATGTTATACTGGAATTCAGGAAATTCTAGTAATGAAGAAACGTTATTTCTAGCTTAGTACCTGCATCACTGATACCCATCATGGAAGTATGAAAATTAAAAATGTCTGCCTCTTCCCTATGTGCTGTGGTATGAAGGAAATGGGGAGATGTTGATCACAAGGCACCAAGGTATAACTAGGTACCCTCAATTACTCCTAGAGACCAAATGTACAGCTCAATGACTATACTTAATAAACCTTTTTCCTGGGGAAGTGATCTAAATTCTCACCACAAAAAGAAATGATCACAAAATGAGCTCATTTATTAATGAGCATATTTGTTCAATTACTTTGCTATGGTAGTGACTTCAAAATTTATATATATGTCAACATATCACAAATATATACAGAGATTTGCCCATATGTACATATTTGTAATTTTTTGTCAAAGGACCCTAGTAAAGGTGGAAAACAATAAAATTATCTTTGCTGGGTGTCTTAGGCACACTAAACTCCAGGGTAGCAAATTTGAACATTAAATAAGATGTTGCTGAAAACTCACATATTATAATATACTAAAGAAAACCCTGTAGAATTTCATAAACTAAGTCATACATCTGCCAAATTCTTCTGTAGGAGATGAGGACAGAGTTTCATGTTTCATATGCTGACCTTGAATAAACTGAGTGGCCAGAAATAGCTTGAACTTTTGATCCTTGATGCCCATCCAAACATGTTCCTTATCACTATTTTCTGGGTTTTCAGCTATTCAACCAAATGGTATAATTTTTTAAAAAAAAAAGCGTTATAACTAAAACTCATTCCCCATTGACTTCCCAACCCCATAAACTCCTGATGCATTTTAGATACTTTCTTTTTTTGTTGTTGTTTGGTTTTTCAAGACAGGGTTTCTCTGCTGTAACTCTGGCTGTCCTGGAACTCATTCTGTAGACCAGGCTGGCCTTGAATTCACAGAGATCCACCTCCCAAGGGCTGGGATTAGATACCTTCTTAAAAGCATACATTTTTAGCACCACCAGTCATCCAGTCCTACATCATACAGGAGGTATTCAGCCACTATAGATTAGATGTGTCTGTGCAGAAAGACCATATATGCTCTCGTAGAGTAAATAGGAACAGAGAAGTAACCCATGATTGCCTGATATCTGTGGAGGGTTTCTTTAGATATCACAACAAACATAAACATATAAAAGCACTGAAAAATCAAATATTCATAGTACTGCATCCTAAGGCATTTTGATAATTGTATTCAATTTGTATTAACATGGTACCGTTGCGTTCAACTGCTGTAAATTGTTTACATTTTTCAAGTTGTTTTGATAAGTTCCTATTTTTCGGGTATTTTTGGTATTACTTTCAGCTCCCGCTAAATATGTACTAGAAAGCTGCTATAACATTATTTGCTATAGAAGGAAATTTCAGTGTTATACAACTAACAAAATGTATAGGGGGACTGGATATTAGCGGGATACCTTTATTTTTATAAAGCTAATTCCTACTATATATCTCATGAAGCCACTGACATTTAACTGAAAAGATTACCCACTGTCATTTATAACTAATTCAAAATAAGGTTATAAATTTAAAAGATCTACGTATATATGGAATATTCATATGCTTAAATAATTTTGAGACTGAGTCTCTATGTAGTTCAGCCTGGAGCTCATCACCCTTCCACTGAGGTCTACTAAATACTGAGTTCCAGACACAAACTGCTATAGCTAGTTCATAGTGTCAAATTTGAATACATTACACACTTATCTCAAACCCAAATTAAAAATAAAGTTATTTAAAAAGACTGAATTACTAAATTATCCTGCTATTTTCACACACTTTAAATGTATTAATACAGTGGACTCTTTTTAATTAGGTAATTAATTTGACACTACATATCCTTAAGCACACGTTTGCAAAAATCTGTAGTGAAAACTGTAACAAGCTAAAATAGTACTAAAAATATTTAAAATGCTGTAGAAACAAATATTTTATGTTGTTGAGAGTTCAAATTTGTAATTTCTTGAATTTATACTGCACAATCATAGCATTTGTAGGCATGCATTAAATTCTTTAAATTGCTCTAAAATATGAATTAACATTGATAAGAAATTATGTTACATACTATATCTGCTACTCTTTTGGGGGTGTCAACTGATCAATTTCAAGTTTTTTTTAATTCTTCATTTGTTAAACAGATAATATTTTACTTTACATGAATGAGTCTATCACTCTATTGGTGAAGCTGGACCCATTAGTAGCCTCTTTTGAAGTGTAAGAATGTGGTAAGCTTGCTGAGGGGCCTTGCTCCTGAGATCATTATATTCGGACTTGAGAGCCTCATGGTTGCTAACAGCCAATGGTACAGTCCTCTGTTGATGGAAGGATCAGTGCTGGGTGTAGTAGTTACTCTACTGTGTGGGTTCAGCCAGGAAGACAAGGAGGCGTATTTCACAGCTATAAACCTTGACAGATCTCAGCAGAGGGAACCACCATCCTGGCTAGCAACATATTCAATTGACAGTGGAATCCTGAGTGTCTCAGCTCAGGTGTTTTTATTGATTCAGAACTCCTTAGGTGTTCTACTGATAGCACGTGCAGATCATTAGTAATCAAACATCCACCACAGAAATCCAACACCTGCAGACAATACAAAACGCCAAGGCCTATGCATCCCTTTTTCCAACAGTGCACGAAAAATTTATTTTAAACACAACTAAAAATAAATTTTCACAACAGTTGGGCTCTTATTTTCAATTTCTTTTTAATTTGGTACAGTCTATTGCTGATATAAGGAGCAGGGATGGGGGTTTTCTGACCAGCAGAATTACTTCTATTTGATCTAATCTAATTTTCTTTTCCACATTATACGCCAATTCAGGCATATGTGATATATGCAGAAGGCTAGAGAGAAAAAAAATACACGTTAAGTAAAAAACATTTATCTACCATTGTGCTTTTCTATAACTCAGATTAGAAGGAATTCACATAATAGCATAGACCATCACACTCTGTCAATAATAATAAGAATTTATCCAACTGCTTTCTCATTAATTATGAATAAAATGGGCTTAAAGTAAAACTCACCGTTCATTGAGTGTGTGTACGTGTATGTGTGGGGTCTGGTGCTTACTGAGGCATGTGTATGGAGGTCAGAGGTCAACTTGCACAGTCATTTCTCTCCTTCTAACATGTGTTCTCACAATCAGACTCAGATTGTCAGGGTTAGAGGCAGGTGCCTTTATTCAAGGAGCCACTCCACCAGCCCGAAAATGACTTTTAAGTTAGAAAAGATGTGCTGGTCATAGATTTTACCTTAATTTTGGTTATACATATATTAAGTACGCAGAATTCATCTTTTAATTTCCTTGACATCTTCTTGATAAATAGCACGATTTACATAAGGCAGATAACACAGCTAAAAAAACAACATGTAAACATTTTTCAATGGCATTATCCTCTACTCTACACGATCTCAGGACCATGCTTCTTAAGGGACAGTTGTGCGGACAGACATTATCTAATTCCAATGAACAAGGACATGTGTAATTATGTAAGTGTGTATACATATAATTATATAAGGGATTATATTATGTAATGTATATTAACATATATGCATATGTGTTTGAAACTTGAAAATACTCTTGGCGCTGGAAAGGACTCTGGAAGAAGAAATATCGCTCCATTCATGAGCATAAAGACCCACAGTAATCAGGTATTTCATGGAACAAAGGAAGCTATGTTGAAGCCTAGGTATCAATTCAGGCTGTAAAAACTGAATAGCATACCACTGATTTCCTATAAGAAAACTATAAAGTTCTTTATGACTTTTTGCTTTAACTACCTTTAGTTTCACAGTAAAATACCCTTGAAAAACATATCATTCATCCTTACATGTATTTATAGCTCTAATATGTATTTGGGCCTTTCTATTAAGAATAATATACTATTCTTACTTTGCCTGAATTCACACTGGAGTAATTCTCGACAGGACTACACTTCATTTACTTTTTAAGTGTGTAACTCTGGATATGATTTGAATATAATGAAAATGCTATTAAATGCATTTTTGTTGAACAGCATAATAAACCTCACTTTAATAATCAAAATGTAATCCAGTCATTTGTCTTCTCGGAGAACATTGTATGCCTGGCAACAAAGGCAAAGGACCTCTATATATGCCAGCTCTCCTATTTTAATGTCTAACCAAGGCTGAGAAATAATTATAAGTTACGACACACACACTGTTTGTTAAAAATCAAACCCATAGCACTCATTTCTGCTCTGGGCGTGAAAATACAAAATGGATGAGAGCTTAAGGGTGCCTCCGTTTCATAACTTTACTGGTAAGGATTACATAAAGGCCATGGAAACTAAGAGGAATATTTCAAGCCTTCTCAGGAAATTATAGAAAAAGTGCATAAATTATAATGTGTGCAGAATTTTAAGGCGAATGGGCTATGTTATTGAACGCTGGAAAAGCCCTTGGGTGAAAGATTGCATTTACACAAGCCCCTTCAATTACAAAGTTGTAATTATTCCTATTTTGTTTTTGTTTAAAGTAGCTATGTGGGTGTATATAAGGAAATGCATTCAAAGGTATCTTTTTTTTTTTTTTTTTTTTTATAAAGAACATAATTTGTCAATTTTATAGTACTGGATTCAACCTGTCTTGAAACACAGAATCTAATTACGGTTCTGTTAGGAACAACAGCCCGCATTAGAATTGACCTTTCTTCCTTGACATTGTCTAAAATTCACTCCTTTGAGCGCAGCTTTAGTCATGGTTCCTGACTCTCTGCCAAATCTTGGTTTTCCTTCTTTGTCCTTGTGTTTAGCATGGTTATTTTGTCCAAATTGAAATGGTCTCCTGGACTGGAGGGAGACTCATCAGACAGGACGAGAAAGAATTTTACAAAACAAAGGCAGCTCTGAAAGTTAAAAAGATTCGCAAGTCCTCTCCACGGGGGTGGATCGCAGGAACCATCTCCATCGCGAGGGAGTCTCCGCAGCAAAGGCTTTTGTAGCCCAGGCAAGGAGCTCCAGGCTCACATCTTTCCTGGATCTTGACCCGTGATTGTCTGGGCTTTTCAGCTGTCTGCATGGCAGCCATGCTCCCATACGGAGCCTCTCACCTGTAAGAACCCCAGTACATGCACTCATTGACAAAGCTAGACTCAAGGAGAACTGTTTCTTTGGTCTGTTATCCTCACGATAGTTGGGGTGAACAAACGTTGTTCAAAGCTCCCTAGGAAAAGGCACACAGTAAGGCAGAATACAGGTAGCTCCAGTTCATCGATGAACATACCTGACCTTGGTGCTGAAGTGCCTCGGCCAGCCTGCCTTTGGCAATAATCCTATAGTTTGCTACAATAGAAATTCCTTATTCTCTATTTTCCTCATGCTAATTGTCCACCCACTGAGTTCCTCCTTACCCTTGGTTATAGCCCCCATCCATCCTAGTTTAATTCTTCCTTTGTTGTATGACAGTACCATACGTCTGTGTGGTGGAAGTTTATTTTTACTTGTGTTTAAAATAATTGTTTTTTGTGCACTGTTGGAAAAAGGGATGCATAGGCTTGGCATTTTGTATTATCTGCAGGTGTTGGATTTCTGTGGGGGCTGTTTGATTGTTCATGATATGCATGTGCTAGCAGTGTAATACCTGAGGAGTTCTGAGTTGATAAAAACACCTGAGCCAAGAAGCTCGGGGTTTCACTGTCAATCGAGTATGGCGTTGGCGGGACAGTGGTTCCCTCTGCCGAGGTCTGGCAGGGCTTCCACATATCAAAATGCCTCCTTGTCTTCTCGGGTGACCCCGCAGTGCCACATACAAGTCCATCCTTTCAACCTTAATAAGGATCACAGTTTCTTTTTCACAGTGTTATTTGCGTCCTGCATTCTCACATTTCAAAAACGAACCTAATTATTTTTAGTCTTGAAAACTGGAGGTTTCTAAAGCTACCTAGCTGTGTTCAGGTCTGGATTCTCTAGTGTTAGCACACTAAGGGACTGAGTGTCATTACGTACTGTAAAACGCAGGTGACATGAATTAGATAAAAATCATCTCCACTCTCTGTGTGGCCCCTGAGCTTGTCTCCTTCCCTGGGTTCCTTTCTGAATGACTGCTTAAGCGAACATAACCAGAAAAGACAAGCCTACAATCTCTCCCTCCCAGATTCCCGTTAGTAGGTTTCTCTTTCTTCTCTCATGGTTTCATTCACAGCACTACCACGTTTATCTTGGAGAAACAGCCCAGAATTCCTGCTTTCACTGAGGTCTTGATGAAGGTTGAGAAAGTCATGTTTCAATTTATGAATCGATGTGAATTATGGAATGACGAAGGAAAGCGTTGCTCAACCTTCCCTACATGTCAGAACCAATTAGGAGCTATACAAAAAAAAAAGGAAGGAAGGAAGGAAGGAAGGGAGAGAGAAAGAAAGAGAGAAAGAAAGAAAGAAATGAAGAAAAAGAAAAGCACAATAAAACAAACACACTGATGTCTGCATCCTGCCGCTACAGCTTCTGCTCTAGGATGTAACCTGGGCAATAGGTTTTCAAAAACAGGTCCCTAGCTGAGTTGAACATTTAAGATCTCTTCTAGAACATCATAGTCTTGCAGAGAGGCATGTGAACTGCTGGGTTTTGAAAGGCCGGGCAGGTGAGGGGAGATTGGGGGGAAGATCAGTGCCTCCTGCAGTTCTCCTCTCTGTTCAGATCTCAGCGAGCTCTTTGAAGGACCAGTTCCTCATGGAGAGGATGTGCGTTGCCTGGATGATGTCTTATCTCTACCAACAATCCATCTACAGGTCAGGGGGATGTGTCCCAAGCTTGCTACGGCTCACCGAGGACAATCCTCTACCTAATCATCAGAATCTCACTTTAATTTAAATAATTTTGAAAGAACTCTTTACTTTTTTAAAAATATCTGAATCTTCAGAAGCTTGTCCTATGTCTAGTCACTAATGGCCAAATTTCTTGAATTATTTCTGATTAATACTCCTATTCTTATTAAGAAAAATGAGTGTTTCTCATCAATACTCGCTATTTTCCTACCTTGGTAAGGTCGTGGGATCAAAAGTCTGGTCCAAAGACCTGGGTGTGTTCTTTTCAGACACAGAATTCAGCTAGCGCCTCAATTATTCCCTCCTTCACCGCACTAAAGAGTCTGAAGTCAGTGGTGTGAAAGGCAGCATCAAAAATAATAGCTGTGCAGTGAATTCTTGGGAAGCACCAGCTGGGAGTCATAACACAAGCACACACTTGGCTATCTACGATCTATTACCTGAAGCTCATTTCTACCCTAGGGATGAGCCCTGCGATGTTCGCATATTGGAATCACTGGGCAATGCAGCCCACAGGAGGACAGTTTTACTTCGTAGCAGCCAGAACGTGTCTACATCAATACATATAGGTCACAGCTGCTGTCACTGGATCGTTCATAGACATTTTCTTGGTTTGGTTTAGGAGATGTGTTCTTTCCCTTATTATTTAATCTGCCCTCCCTTTAAGCTTGTTTGCCATTATCTTTCTCTCTCCTGTTCCTCGCTCTCTCTCTCTCTCATGCTGAGGACTATTCGCACACATATCTAGAACCACACTGGTTAGTTGGAAGTCAAGTCGTCATTTCACTTTTCTGTTAACCCTGTGAAATCTGCACTTATAATCTCTAGACCTGAGCATTCATCTAGTTCATATAAGGTCTGATATTTCTATACCATCATTAATTAGTACCTAGCTGAAGTTTTGGTTCATGACAACTTCCCTTTCAGTCTCAGTTTCTGACCCCAAACTCTTTATCTTAGGAGTATGACACGCCCCGTAATCCATTGAACTTGTTCTTCAACATGATGGAGGAATTTCTTTACCATCCACTTTTCTTCCCTGTTCTCCACCTAATGATTCAAATGATCTCACACTATGCCACTGCAACAATAGTTTTATCTCCGCACTCAATCTTCCCCAAACTGTAATTTCCCATTGAAAGCAAGTCTTTTTTAAACTCAATATTTACCTAGATCGATGTGGTCTGAGACAGTAGCTACTAGCCGTGAGGTTTGTTGAGCAATACAACTTAACTAAGTTGCATTTAAATATGTTATATATACATATTAAATATATACCTGAGTTGATTGACTTATTCAGTATGAAAATAATATGAATCTTACTAATAATATTTTATAGTGATTACATTTTTATATAATATTATTTATGCAAATTTGGTTAAATAGATTATACCTTTAAAATTAATTTTTCCTCTCTTCTCACCTTAATGGTTACATAATTATTAAGCATATAATTTATGTATGTGGCCTGCATTTGAGAATTACATTATATTTATGTTGGGAAGTGAATGATTTATATGTATCAACTTATATATGTCCCTTGTTGTCAACTCGTAAACACCAAACACCCTAAGATAAATCATACAAACTTGCATGTTTCAAACCTAATATGCTGATTTTTACCTGCTCTAATTGCTAATGCTTCTTACCTGGCCCTACCTCGTTCCAGTGCACTCCAAAATACTTCCACAATAGAATTATGTTAGGCACCATTAATACATATGCTTTATGTGGGATTATTCCAATAGCTAGTTTAGGAGAGTTGAGAGTGAATTAATGTTCAACCTCTCTTTATAGTGAAGCCATAAAAAATACAGAGTCCTGTGTAATAAGTTGATAGTCAACATTGAAAATATGGTGCAAGAAGTGTGGATTTCTTGACAATAGGTCAAGAAATAAACATGATGAGAATTTTAGCTAGCATGGTCTAGAGAGTTATCATCCAGCGTCAACACTGAAGTGGTGAAGTCAACCTAGGTATTTTAGAAAAGTCTTTCATGTTGCCAGATAGTAATCATTCAGTCTTGAGCGACAGCAGAGCATGTATAGCATCCTCAAAAAGGGTACGACAGAAGACAGCAAGCAGTTCACCATGGAGGGAGACCTCGACAGACCCGAGAGTTTAGGAGGAAGGGGTGCACTATGTGTGAGAATATACTCTGATTAAATAGAACATGCGTTTCGTATGTTTTTGTTGTTTGCTTTGTTTTTATACCAACTCTTTGGAGGGTTTTTCAGAACTCTAATACCACCAGGCAATATTTTTGTTATCGATCTACATGTAGCTGCACTCAGAAAGGAGTAAATGGAGACAGGATGAAAAGCCAGCAGATTAATGTGAGATAGCTGTTCTATGCAGGTGAGAGGGAGTTTCTTGAAGGTTGGAACCAAAGAGAGAAAGCAGCTGTTTGGGTTTGAATACCTCTTTCTGGCCAAACTATTCATCCGTATCCCAACCCAGCCTACTTTGCTCTTATCTTTGTCCCTTTCTGAGAATCAAAGTTCCCTGAAATTTAAGAATAATCTAAGAATGGTGCCCCGTCTACTTCCAGAGTCACCACGATTCCTGTTTACTTTCCGCCTTAACTGCAACTTTCCTTTATCTTTTCCCAGCTTATCTTCTTCCACTCTGTCTCGAGCCATACATTTACGTCGATAAAAATCTCCCTAGACGTTTTCCGACTTCCTGTTCTATGGCCATCTATACCTTCCATTTCTTTTCAGAATTCTGCTTCCTGGGTGAATCATCTACAGCCCTGCCTCCAAAGCATCGTCTTTATGTGTACTCATGTCGCCTCAGGAAAACGGCTTTCGTAACCATCAGTAGGAGTAAATTCTATTAGCCCATAGATCTGAAGCATCTCAGCAATTAGATGCCATTGATTCACTTGGTGTTTGTGAGACTCGGGAATGTTCACTGCTCGCCTGCAGCGTCCCTTTGCAAACGGCCGTTCCTCTGTTCAGAGTCGTGTGTAAACTAGCTTGGAAAACTATACAGAAAGAACCATATCTACTTCCGTAGAATAAAATTGTATTTCTTTCCATATGAAATAAGTACTTACGTAAAAAAGTTTGAAATTCCAGTAGCATAGTATTTGGGTGCTAATCCTTTTAGATTGATTGTAAAATAAGAGAAAACTTTACCCCTCACACTTTTGTATATTGGGTAGAAACATTTGTATGCTATGAACAATAAAGCAAATTGGGAAGGGAAGGGAAGGGAAGGGAAGAGAAAGGGAGGGGAGTGGAGGGGAGGGGAGGGGAGGGGAAGGAAGGGAACAATGAGGGAATGGTTGTCTATGACATAAATACTGGATTACTGGGTTACTGGACCGGGCACTGAGCAATGTGTATAGCTCCCAGAATATTGATTTTCAGTCCTAATCTCCCGTCCACCAACTTTTACTTTTATGGAAATGGAAGCCAGGCAGCTAGCTCATTCATTCAGAGCCCGACACTTACCTCCAGTGTTCCACTGACTGTCCCTTCGAAGGAGTTTGACCAAATTCTGAAGCCTTGACATGGCGCTCGCTGAAATGCTACTTGTAATTTTTAGATAGAGCAAGACAAGGGGTGGGGTGTGGGTGGGTGTGGGTGTGGAGGGGTGTGGCGGAGCATCTGATCCTGTGTTTCAGTGGCTGTAAGTGCAGAGTGGGCATCGGGTAGTAAACATTGTTGCTCTCGCAGGCGATTTGGTATGTGTTCATGGCAGCTGTCACTACACGGACCTCTTCTCATCATCATTATTCCTAAGTCAGTTTGTATCTGTGCTTAGATACAAACCCAAGTGCTGCATGAAAGTACTCTGATTTCAGTGAAAAGTGCTTTGGAGTGGAGTATGAGATTAACGGAGAGGTTTAAACCCATCCAGTAAAAGAGAAATAAAAATTGCTGCATCCATAGTACTTGAGATAAAGGTAGTTGACTCTGTCATTTTAATCTAAAGGAAACTACACAGACAAAGAGAGAGACAGGGCAGCCAACAGGAAGGGAGGCTGTACACCAGAGACAGCATAGGAAGAAGAGAAGGTAACAAATAGCGCCTATGATTATTACTTACTTTACGTGGGGAGAGAACAAGGTACGTAGAACCCCTTTTTGCACACTGGAGAATAGTTTTGAACTTAATAAAATATTAGCATAAAACTGTCTCTGGGTTCTGCTAATTTGATTTTTTTCCTATAGAATTCCCTGAACTATTTTATGTTCATCCATCCCTGTCTACCTGAGGCTGATAATACCCATGTGACTGTTTTCCATGTTAAAAAAAAAAATCCTAGACATGTTATGCTTTGCTATTTTAAAAATAAAAATAAACTTATTTAAGGTAAGTTTACTCAAGATTTTGGAAAAAGTACACAATCCCGTAGGCTAACAAAATTGGGTTCTTGTGTGTATAAACTGTGACATTTTTAACAATACTACTATCTTCTAAGTGCAACACCGTATTCTGAAGCAGATTATTTTCTATTGGAATTCCCAGTGTGTATGTGTGTTTTTTTAAAGTTTAGCAAAACCTGAAATAGAGATCTTATGATGGTATGTTTCTAAAAAAAAAAAAAAAAAGACAGAAAAAAACCCCATAACTTGACAGCCCATCTATCTGTCTGACATCAACTGGGTAGACCTGGCAGCCCATCTATCCGTCTGAAATCAACTTAGTAGACCTGACAGCCCATCCATCTGTCTGAAATCACCTGGGTAGATCTATGCAGAAGGTTGGGGAGAGATCTTCGAGTCCTTGACATCCTCAGGTATCCTAGGTCTTAAACAACAGCCTGCTATGCCTCGCTTAAGCGTTCCTTAGTGCGCTACGGAATCTGAGCTGCTCTAAAAGCTTCCCATATGGTTTTATTTTAATTAACTCGGTTTGTTCGTTGCCAGCTTCATGCCTCTATGGAAAACGCTCCTTTCTTCCCCACTTACTTTCTCCCATTCCTTTCCCACACTGATGAGGTACAGGTTTAATCTGCCACCATTTAGTTCAGCCAGGATGCCCTGTGTGACCACAGGGAGGAGTCTCTCCTGGGTATACAGCTACAGACCACGACGACTCCAACTCTCCCTGAACCTGCCGGTAGCAAATCGATCAGCAATGAGGTTGAGGTCTCCCGAACCCCTCTTCGTCTGCAGCCAACTATTGGGAAGACCATCCTGGTGTGGATCTAGCAAAGGCATCTGAAGGTGTTGCGAGACCTCCCCAGAATGGCCCTGTCTTCCTCAAGAGCTGCCATTTCGTTGCCCTTCTTTCTCTCTTTCTGGCTCTAAAGTTCTTTCTGCGCACATCTTCGCAAGGTTTTCCAAGCGTCACAGACTATGGTGCAAAGGTCTTCTTTAGGCCAAGCACTGGCTCCTCGCTCATTCGCAGAACTTTCTGCAGCAGCTATAAGTCTTTCTCCGAAGTCACCATTTCTCACTGAGGTGTGAGGCTTATCTAATTATGCTGCGAGTCACATTTGTTTGTAAATTTCATATCTTTCTTTTCTTTGAGTTGTATTACAATTCTGTATATGGACTACGTTTTCATTCATCTCTGTAATAGGCTAGAGAATCCTCTAGGTCATATACCCAAGAGAGAGATAGAGTAGCTGGGTCGTTATAGAAGTTTTATTTCGAGTTAGTTTTGTTTTGCTGTTATGTTTTTCCTCTGGTAAAGGCCTTCATCTGCTGAGCTATCTCATCTGCTCAACACTGTAATCTGAAAATGAATACGACTGTCTCAACCGTTGCTACGAGTCCACTTAGTTGAAACTTAATTGGGTAAGAATACCATTATTTAGAGTTGGATCATACAGAAGGAAAAATAGAACCTGAGAAAACAGGAAGTTCTTTCCAGTTGGGATTCTGAGCCTCATAGACTCATAGACACATACACATCATAGAAACATTGATGTTTCATCTGGGCTCAAGCCACTGTTCAGACCTTTCCACAGCGTGCGAGGTGTAACGGTCAGTCAATCACACTGTGCCAGGGTGGAATTGTCCTGTGCAGATATCTTCTTGAAGCTGACTGCGCTATTTAAGTGGAAATGAACTATTTTTATATAGATGCTATGAGTTTTCTTAGAAGAGTAGTTTCCATTTCTTCATGTTGTGCGACTGTCTCACTCCAATAAATACTAAATTTACAGCATCTCATTTTAATGTTGTAGTTAGTTCATTTCTCCATTTTTTTTTCACTCATGCATTTAAGTCACAAATATTATTGGAGGAATTCCATCTTTATGCTCACAACTAAAAAATCAGAAAAAAAAAACTAAAACGTTCTTTGCCACCTCTAAAATTTCCCTACTTTTTTCTGCAAACACGGCTTTACTATTCCTAAAGTTATATTCATTCTACTGTATCAGATTTTAAGTATACTTTAAGAAAATTCAGTGTTTTCAGAGTCATTCAGGATTCTCCCTACTTTGCTTATGAAGCGACTACACCTGTCAAAGCCTGTAGGATGTTTCACACCTTCCATGGAGATCAACAGGAAAGCATATACTTTTTAGAAAGATACTCTTTCTAAGGGACACAATTTTCTCCATCTGACCATTGACTAATAACTGACTTAACCCCAGTGTAACGTCGTTAGCAAAGTGCCCAGTGATAACTTACAATTGATCTTCATGCTTATATTTATTCATTTAATTCTCTGCTTTACATATTGTAGCAAGAGCTAGCCCATTCCTGGCTCTTTCTTCTAGGTTTTTATTTCTCCACATTTGTGTTCATTTAAGCTTCAGAAAAATGGCCCTAGGAGTTATGAGAAGGGAAGATAGACCAGTAAACCTTGAATGCCAGAAAAGAGAGAGACAGATCCCACAAAATGGTAAGGAAGGAATGGAAAACCCCTGGGTTGTAAATATATTCTAATATTAAATATGTTCAACAAGGGCCTGTCTAAAAAATGTAGAAAACCATTAATGGAGCCTAAAACAAAAGTAATAATAAATTGAAATGCTTTTGACACTCAGATGCTAATTGTCGTGAAAAATGACTCCAGACCACACTGAAGCAGTAACTCACATAAAAGATAAAAATTAAAAATTTTAAAAAGATAAATTTTGAATACAAGTGACTGATAGGCTTTTGTACAGTTTTATAATCCAATTAATGGAGTGAAGTAAATCATC
>JAMJFZ010004223.1:1430000-1547500 GCA_026225945.1 Cricetomys ansorgei
TGCTGATTTATGTTATAACATCAGATTTTTCCAGAGACAGATAATTTGGTATAATGCTATGGGTATACAGTTTTATATAATAAAGATATTTATTACGTTTTATTGGATTATGTGCTTATGAAGGCTCAAAAGGATAAACTGTTATGACCTGGAGACCAGGGTAGCTGGTGGTGTTTCCTGAAGCCTGAGACCCTCAGGAGATGGAAAGGCTGACAGGCTGGTCCAGGGGCCAGAATTGAAGAACTAAGACCAAGAAGTATTAGCAGCAGGAGATCAGGATTTCACCTCAACCAATGGTGGATTCTACTTCTCTCTGTTGTCAAGGAATTAGACGCTATCCACTAGATCGGCTAGTACACGTATTTTACTCAACCCACAAAGCAATTGCTAGTCTGTCATTGGAACTTACAGGCACAGGGATCAGGGCATCATATAGTCAGGGAGAGTTGACATATAAACTTGCCATCCCAGGTATTAACTCACGGTCCCTTCCTTTCGTCTCCTTCCTTTAAGTTTTACTTTTTTTTAGTGTGATCATTTAGAGTGATCTAAATATAACATCCCAAAGTTTAAATATGCAGCAGAAATAAAACTTGCAGTATCTTCCACTGAAAATGCACCGTGCTATTCAAAAAGTGCTTCTGCGGTAGTTTACGACAATGCAAATATATGCTATTGTCATTCCTCTGGGGACCTGGAAATGTCTAAGACCCTCTCCTAAAGGATTGTTCCTCTACCATACTGTTTGGAGCATCTTCAACTCCTGCCTGTAGCTAAGATAATTACGTTATAAAAAAACTACATCCATGTAGAATTTACTGTATTGATTCTTACTGTCCGGTTATTGATAGAATACATGCCAGAGGTTACATCCTAGTTGTAATGCTAATAATTTTTAGACTTTTTCAGAACTTAGCATTTAAAGACATTTTTAATTCCTTCTTAATTGTTTAATTTTTTTCACCTCTTTCTTTTCAGTCTCGTGTCCAATTTTTATAAACACTTCCTTGCATAAAGCCTCAATTATCACGCCCTTCTGGAGCCATGTATGCGCATCCTTCAGACGCTGAGCATTAAAGGTATCTAGCTCCACCTTCTCTGCTACTGCACCTGAAGGTGAGCCTGCTGAAACTAGAAGCAGAGCTCAAGTACTGGTCTCATTAAATGCAGGATGTTCCTGGGGGTCCATTTGTTCCTTGATGTTTCCTCACAACCCTACAATACTTAAACACCTTATTTATTCAGAGGTTCATGTATATAGATGTCTTCATGACATCTCCTGTCTCAGTAAATCGTGACTATGTTTTCTCCATGATGAATGGTAACTTTCCATTCAGAAAATGGAACGGAAGTATAAAACCTATAAGCTGTGTCTCCTGGCTTGTCAAGAATCGCATTAATATAATTACCATTCTGACCTTACAGTAAGGACAGACTCTGTTTACAACAGAGACTAGCAAGTCTGTACCCTTGAATCTGTCCGCCTTCAACAGCTCAAGGACCTGACTCCAGCAGCACTGTCTCTTGCTAACAGTGACTTCTCCTTCCTTTCTGGAGCTCTCCCATCAAAATATACACTCCATTTTATCTCTGTTACCATAAAAAGCTCTGGTGTCAGGATTACTCACAGTGCTGCTCAATTCTCTCTTATCCTTCGCAGTAAAATAACACAAAAGAATACGTCTCCAGTGACCACGTATTTCCTCCTTTATTGTTTCTTGAAAATCTCTAATCTGTCTATCTATACAGACCAGACAGCTTCAGTCATGAAATTCATTGGCCCTCATTTTTAAATGCAATGTCGAATTTTAAAAACCTCTCACCACCTCCAAACCTTCAGTCCTTCATCTATTGACTTATGTCTTTCTTACGTGGTGTTAGACTATGGCAATTTCTCATTTTTGTTTTATTTTTTTCCTACTTCTTTGACTCTTACTTACTTCTTTTTTTTCTGTCTGTCTTCGTTCCTTCATGATTTCCTCTTATCTATATTATTATTCCTGGCTTTCATTTCCTCGGATATATTATCAATGATTAATTGAAAACGCGAAATCCCAGCACCATCTCCATGATATGGAGTCCTTGCCTATTTTATTCTCTGTCTACTGTCCTCTGGGCCTGGCTTCAGTCTTATGACCCCTGCAATAGAGAAGCAACTAATGCAACTTCCAATTACAGCACGTTTAGTAATATGCAAATAAAACCCCAAGGAGGTGGACTTAACCGTGAGAACGGACAGAAAGCATGGTAGATTTTGTGAACTCATCACAGACTTCAGGACCAATGGAGAGTAATATTTTTATTGATTATTAGCCTTTCTGGCATTAAAATTAAGTTAATGTAAATTAGAAAGCAGGTTTTGGGAAAGTGCTTATTTTTGCATTCTATCATTGAGGCAATGAATGTACATTGGTAGTATTTTTGGCTGGTAGTAAAGTTGAGCATAGCTTTCCAAAGCAAAATAGAATTTAAAAGGGTTGAAACCTGGGCTAAAATCTTATTTAAGAATTAGCATATTTATTTCCTGGAATCTCTTTGTGTAATGCACTTTATCAAACCAAGACCAAGGTAATGTTTAAGGTCTCAGTCTTCATTGCTCTCTCTAACAGGGAATCAGAGACCTGGGTATATGATAATAACAATGAATGCTGTCAGCCAAGGCTCATATACCTGAAAAATCGGCAGCATAGATGGAAATTTTATGCATTTTTGGTTCTTTCTTAAGAAAAAAAATAACCATCTGCTTCTGCTGGCTTTTATGAATATGGAAAATAGAAGAGTAGAGCTCAAAAATTCTTTAGCCCTTGCTTTGCTGCAATTAGTGTGGGGTTGAGTGATGAAGGCAGAGATGTGATCGAAGACTAAAGGCTCCGGCACCTATTTTATTCCCAGGAGATGTGTCTGTATAGCCTGGGCTTTTTATGAACATTGTTAAATCAAGGATTGACCCATTAAGTACTATATGTTGCTGCTTACTTGGTCATTGGCTACACACGATCTTGACGAGAACTACCTAACACATTTAAAATACAATTATCTTCCTTGAATAGGGTAATTATTTGTCAATTTCTATATTAAGGGTAACAACATATGAAGGAAAAGAGACACAGCTGTAATAATCACAGGGGTTCCTAACATCGTGTTTCTTGAAACTCATGTCTCCTAAATCTGCGTAGCTATTTTCCTAAATGTGAGACTTGAGATTTTATTTATTTTCCTGTTTTAGACTTTTTCCCAATCTATGAATAATATAGATACATGAAATTGATATTATAAATGTATTAATTTTGGCTCATCTTGATACATGCAATAAATGAAATTATTGGTGTTTGGCTGTGCCCTTTCTCTAGGAATCAATGAGTTGGAATATGGCCTCTGGGTAATATCTGGGTCAGTCCTAAAGGGCCCCCGTCTGCTTAGAATTCTTTCTTCATATGCAGTACACTCAAACTTTGTTCATGCCTAGACGACCTCTACATTCATGTTAGAATCACTCTCTCCCTTTCTCTCTCCCTCTTCATCTTCTAATGATTTTCCTTCTTATTGAAACTTGACTGATAACTATTGATGTGCTTCAAATGAAAACGAATTGTGTTAAGAGGAAGAGCATCCCTAAGCAGCTATAATGAGTTTTCACTAAATATTTGCACGGAAATTTGCAGGCCATTGCTTTCACATTTTAAAGATGCTGTGGCCGAGATCCATCACTGTGATATTTTTTATAAAAAGTGTCTAACAGAAGAACTTGTTCTTACCTTACACTCATTCAGTGCTGAATACTGGTATAATCAACTTCATTTATCTCCTAGAACCTAACACATGTGATAAGATTTCTTAGAAGAAATCAACATTATTCAAGAAATATTTTTCCCTGCTACAGTGAATATGACTGGATATTTTGTTCCATCCCATATACATTTATATATATGCACATATAAATACGTCTGAGATTGAATATTAAGCTTATTTTAGCAAATGTATCATAAATTGCATGTGCATAGATAGATGACAGATAATTTTAATATTCTACACATTATCAATGCAATGTTTTATGCAAGAAAATTAAGCTAAGAAATTTTGAGGAAGATTTTGATATACATGTGGTTTTCTTACAAGCATGTTTTGCAAAACAGATTTTTGCCACTGAGATCTTTCCTAATTTACCAATTCATTTCCCACTGCAAAAAGTTTCGTATCCCCAAATAGACTACGTGGTTTAGTCTGATATTCTTGTGGGCCCAAGTACATCTCACACGTATAATGAATATTTTAATGAGCTTCTGATTCCAATCTTAGAAAATTGATTTCTTCTTCGTGATTTATAATAGTTTATAATGCCTGGAGGGATTTAACTTATAAGATTGAGTGTTATGATTTCATGAAGTAAATGAGGTTGCTACATCATAACTGTCTTATGTCAGAGAATTATGTATTAAGTTGTTGAAACAATGGGTTTCTATACAACAGAACACACAAGGTACTTTGTCATAATATGATTTTGAATGCAACATTTTACCAATGGCCAAACAGTTTTATTAGCCTGCTCCACATGTTAACAAAACAGACGACTTCTATATTGGAATGAAAAATGAGTTGTCTTAATATTTGAAGTACATTTGTGAATTATTTATTGTAATGATCCAATACATACTAGTATACACTTTTAGAATGACCACCTGTGGCACAGAATATATATATGTTTTGTGATTATATATATATATATATATTTATATATATATATATATATGCCTTTTTAATATAAAAAAAAACTAGACCAGAACTGTCACTGTTCTCGTTTTTATAAACACTTATATTTTTAATTATTTGAGAATGAATTTGTGTCTATAATAAAGTCTAAGTAGAGAGAGTCAGAAAGAAATATCAACTAGGTGATCTGTCCTAAAGTTGAAAGATAGGAGTCCAGGGCTGGTCTTGTCATTTCCCTAATCCACCTGAGGAACTGGTTTCATCTTGCTTGTTTCACATGCACAATAAGTAATCCCCCCGACTTGTGCTCTACGTCTCAATGCATGGGAACAGGAGTTGTGTGACTATGCACGTGCTCCACGTGTGAGGGGAGGAAGTCCTATATAATCGAAGTTGTTTCCACACGTTGCACTTATTTGAATTTACTTATCTATAGGTTTAATAAATCTTTGATTTCTAATCACTAACTTCCATCTATAATTCATGACATAGGCTCATAACTTAAAAAAAAAAAAAAAACCACTTCTGTCAGAGGGGAAACTGACAATAGATGCTAACTTAATTAACATTGCCAACTCTTCACTTAAGGCCGGTTTCCTTCTCCAGCTTGCAACAAACTGTCTCAGGATTTAGTAGTTAAAAACCACAGACCAGTCTGATTTTAAACTTGGAACTCAGAGGAAATTCATTGTACCTTATCTTATGCATACGATACGAACTTGGTTAAACTAAACCAGAAAGATCCGGTTACTAATTACTGGCAGAGATAAACCAACAAAGTTTCTGGCAATCTCACGAGTCTGAAGAGATCAGACCACGTATCTGCGGACAGCAACAGCAGACTTGTGTGTTCAGGATTCTAGCAAAGTAGGGAACTGAAGCTGACGTTTGGTTTCCATTTGGAACCATGTAGTAGCATCGGGCGTATAACACAAAGCAGCTCAAAGAGTGCACGCAGAGAACATAAAGCGGAGAAAGAGGCGCGCCAGTCTTACAGTGGCGGTGACAAAATTTGGTAATAGGTTCTTCCAAAATTAAACTAAGGGGGAACAAAATCTAGAAAAACTAGAACAAAATTCCAGCATTAACTAGAAAGTCCGGGGAGAATGAGACGCAGGAGGATGAACTTGTCAAGAGACGTTGCGGCGAACATGCTCAAACTCTCGGTGACTCCTCTCTACGCTTGGCCAACAAGAAGCCAACTAAGTTAACTGTAGTGAAGAATAACAACCCCCCATATATTCCATATGCACCTGGAGTGGCTTAAACTCTGTCTCCACATAATATATATTCAAACCCTAAACACAGCATCTGTAATTCTTACCTCCATTGCAACTCGAGCTAAGAAGAGGCTGTATATACAGATTAGAATGGGCCTCTGTCCAATGGCTGATGTCCTTTTAAAAGGAGGAGATGACACACACACACTGGGGATAAAGACAAGTGAGTTATGGAACAGTTGGTGAGCTGGGAAAATGAAGCCATAAGCCAAGCAAAGCCAGTTGCTTCTGGTAGACACCAGATACTTAAGGAGTCAAGGCAAAGGAGATTCTTCAGAGGGCTTGGAGCGGGAACTGAGATTTGAGGACACTTTTGTTTCAGACTGCCAGTTTAAGGACCTAGGAAGGAACACTTTTGTGTTGCTTTAACATAGCCACTCCATGACCGTTTATCAGAGCAGCCATAGAAATAAATACAGAAATACTTGATTTTATATTGCTAGGAATGCTAATTACTAAATATAGGAAAGTGTTAATAAATTTGGGGCAACAAATAATCTAGTTTAAGGTACTCTGATATAGAGGAAAGGGCCAATGTGAAAGTTAGGAAGCATCTTTATTCCAAGGGTCTACATTCAGAGGCCTGTGTGGTCTGGATAGAATGTAGACACGCCTTTAATCCCTGTATTCAGAATTCACTGGTAGGACATGCCTTTAATCCCTAAGACAGAAACAGAGTATGGAAGCAGACACAGGAAGCAGAACTCAGAATGAGTAAGTATCACACAAGAAGTAACTTCTGAGATGAGTTAGAGCAAAGGACAAAGTGACAAATCAGAGAAAGAGTTGGCAGAGGGAATCATAGTTAGAGTAACAACATGCCCTATTCTCATGATAGAAAACACAGGCTCTCAGCTCAGAGCAGAGTCAATTATAGAGGAGTCAGTTACAGCAGGAAGCACAAGGCGATCAGTTTGAAACAGGCAGATGGGGAAACAAGACATAGAGACATGAAGCCGTCTCACTGAGGAGCAGAGAGGCTGACTGAGGCAGTGTGGAGAAATGAGAGCTCAGGGAGAGACAGGGACACAGAGGCAGGTTGGCAGAAATCAGTAACAGGTCAGTTTGAAGCTGAGCAGAGGAGTTCAGTGAGAGAAGTGAGAATCATCTAGAGTCAGCAAGGTCAGAAGCGTTCAGTCAGAAACAGTCAGCTGGCTCAGAAGGTCAGTGTGAACCAGTCAGCTTGGAGAAGAGTTTGAGCTAGAATGAGCGAGTTGAGTTGAAGCAGAAGAGTCGGAGTTCAGAAGGAGGTAGTCAGAGTGGCCCAGTCAGCAGTAAGCCTTTGAGGCTTTAAAGTTTTAGATGGTACAGATGGTTAAATTTCTAGGTTTTATGAAGGCTGAAGCCTTCCAGTTCTAGGCTGAAGAGGCAGAAAGGCTCCAGGGCTCCAGGACTAAGACCACGGATTGAATTAGACAATGAATAAAAGCCTATGCCACGAATTAATGTCTATACCTGGCATCTATGACTACTCTAACATGTAAACTTTTGTGAGAACAAAAAATTTAAATATGGGCAGGAAAAAATTTAGAAAATGTGTGTGTGTGTGTGTGTGTGTGTGTGTGTGTAAACAAACATATCACAAACATTAACAATAAAGACCTCAATTTACTAGCACCAACCGAATAGACGATTAATGACCCAAAAAAACAGAAGAGTAGGCACCATTGCATGTGAAATATGGAAGAATACAGAAATGGATAGACAGGAAACACGTTTTTTAGGCTTTATGAGACATATTCATTAACGCAGAAATGAGAAAAGCTATTACCTCCAAATAACAAAGGTAATGAGAAAGAAAGAAAAGGTCTGTTCTCTCGGATATTCATCTTCCAAACATGTTAAATGGATGAAGACAGCAATGCATAGTGTTTTTGTCTAAATAAATATATTCATAAGAAAACTAAACATTCAAACGCAAGTAGTAAATCAATAATGTTCAAGAGCATAACAATATTTTTGTGTAGGATGAATCAATCACTTAGAGAAGAGAGTAAGATCTGGGGTTTTAGAAACAAATATATTCTTTGTGTTTTCCTTCTGCTTTGCATTGATCTTGGTTCCTATCACGTGCTTTCTTTCATTATGCTAAAATGTATTGTTTTTTTGTAGTTACACGTATGTATGTCTGCATCTTCATATAATGCTTATTTTATAAAACAAAATAAGCTAAGTCTGCTGGCACACACCTGCGATCTAACTGATGAAGAGTCTGAGGCAAGAAGATTCTGAGACAGCCTGGGTATCTCTTCACCCTCGGGAATGGATACTTTCTAGGGGATGTTTTTGCATGTCCAGGAATCCTTCTAGGAGGACTGTAGCATAAGTTTCTTGGCAACTTTACAGTTACTTCCTGTCTCACACGGGTTGTTAGCATTGGACAGAGGGAATGCACCCCTGTGCTGTAATTCTGCACACTGGGGCTTCCCTGTGCTGTTCTTGCTCTGTGAGCTCTTTGCCACCAATGGATTTAGGTCCATTTGCATAGCCATTGTACCCAACAATATTCCCTATGAATAGGAGTCACTCAATACATGTTTCTTTTAAAATAAAATCTCATATGTACAGATTTGTTACTATCAGCTTAAATCCTTGACAAGGTGACAATGCATGGGATTGTCTGATGCTTATGTATATATAAGCATTAGCATGATGTATATATATATATATATATATATATATATATATATATATAGTTATAGGCCTTGAGTAAGATATGTAGATTTGTTTCTGTAATGAATCAATTCTTAGAGTAGAAGTTTCATTTTTCATTGTCAAGTTTGGTGATAACCAACCTCTCCTGGAACTAGCTTTTGGCATGAGGCAAAGCTGTGTATTGAATTTCAGGGAGAACAGACTGGAAGCTACATAAACAGCTGATGACAGCAAATCAAGTTGAAAATCATTTTAAGATCACATTCAGGAAATTTCACGTTTGTAGAGGGTTGAGTTAGTGTCTTCCCTTTCATCTTCCACCTTAACAGGTAGACTAATTTAATTAATATTTGAAAAGTTGTCTCACTCGAGAGAGCAGATCTTCAGCAAAAATGAGTTGCAAAGCTGCAATGTGTCTTTGAATTCGCTATTTGTAACTTTGGAGTCATTCTCAATTCTCTGGTGAGAACAGTTGCCTTCAGTGTTTTTTCTGAGCTAAGAACTGACACGGACAAGGAGTGAGCTACAGCAGTACACCTGGTCCTTTGCTATGGTTCTTTATAAAGGGTGCTGTGTTCAGTTGGAATGAACGAAACTTTTCCTGGAATCCTTCATGAGTCTTTCATTTCCAGTCCTGTTGATTTTAACTTCTAAATATATCATGGCTTTATGTTTGCGATTTCCTATTTTGAAACCATCTCTTCAAAGTTCAAGTTTACTTTCACCTTGGCTCCTGTGCTCCCCTCTGAATGTTTATCTGTGCCTATCTTTGCAGTAACCCCTCCTTTTCAGTTTCTGCACCGCAGCTAAAGTTTTCATGGGTTAACGTGGGTCAGTGAGTGTTTTAAAATCCTCGAGCAGCTTCTCGCTCTTCTCGGGAGAAAGTCCAATACCTCTGTATCAGTCAGTCATCCCAAGACAACAGCACACGAGTACAGTTTCTAAGTATGGAGTACAGCTTAGGGTTGGTAGCTGTTGGCACTGTTTTAGTCAGCAATGAAGTCATTCTTAGGCTTGAGAGGAGATGGTTCTCTTCCAACTTCACTGAAGGGCTGTTGTGGGGCTTCAAATCCGCTCCATGCTCCGCGTACTGAATGGAGATGACGTCCACTAGTTTTCAGTTTGTGATTGATGACTTGCAAGAAAATGCCAGAGCAACTGAAATAGAGAGGTGACCTAACCTTGGACCTGGCCTCCTCTCACTCTTAAAATGGAATCATTGGCCTTAATTTTATGGTATGAACACAAGGGCACAATAATGATCCGGGGACTCTCTCTCAGGGGCTGCCTTCCACAGCCCCATGGACTTCGGAGTCAGGCCACAACTGTCCTCTCTATGTTTACCTTAAATCATCAGCCCTACCCCTCGCCATGTCTGCCTCTGATCCTTTTCTTATTTTCTCCCTATTTACCATTATTTGCCGCAGCTTTATTGTTCATAGTTTTACCTTTTATGAGAAGGATTTTTACACCAGTCTTTTGTATCCTTTAGCATCTTTATCCTCAGTGAGCAGCACGGCATGATAACTCTCAGAGAACTGACTTTTCAATAATAGCTCAAGCCGGCCTTGACTGTACAGCTTCCCAAATGCTGGCCTTATAGCTGTAAGATTCTGTACCATATTTATTTGTTTTCTTTCTCTTTTTTTTCTTCTCTTCCTCCCTCCCTCCTTTCCTTCTTCCTTCCTAATCCTTTTTTTTTTCTAATTTGAGGTGGACACACACACACACACACACACACACACACACACACACACACATACTTCTTGAGAATTAACATGGGTATATGGAATATAAAAATTTTCTTAGGTAATGTCTTAAATTTTTAGCCTCTCATAAGAAATAATGATGAGCTTCAATAATGTCAGACTAGGGCACCAAGAATCCGGAGGATCATTGAGCAGGGGTAGGCAAGCTTGCAGTGCATAATTCCCCAAACAGGCTGACTCACTTAATGACTGGTTCAATGCAAGGTTAATTATTCCTGTCAACTGTCACGTTTGCTGAAGGCTTCTGCGAGGCAGTGCTAACAGAAGACCGATCGTGTCGAGCTTGAGATCCCGATGATGAGTTCTAAGACAGGAAGGTGGTGTGGGAGACTTGATTACAGTACAGGTGAACACTGACTTAGAACAGCAGCCTTAGAAGCTAAAACGTCCAGTGTCCAATGGGGGTTTTATAGAATATTTCCATGAAAAAGGAGCTGGAAACGTTTTCTAAAGTAGTCTCACAAAAGGCAGATTTGGAGCCTTAAGTCAGAATAAAAATCTGTTTAGTGTCCTCGGGCAGAGGGCAGATTCAGGCTATTTGGTCACCTCTTGCCTATCATATCACCTGTTAATGCACTTTTAACTTTTTTTAAACTCCTTTTTCTTTTTTTCTTTTTTTTTTGTTCATAGACCTTTGACTTATTCCTGGTACACATTAGGCGAATACTTAATAACTTTGGCATTAATTAATAATGGTGCCAATTACCTTATGAAAGATAAAATGAGATTGGAAGATATGAAATATTAATGCTCTATAAAATGTATATCAAAAGGTAGTTAAACTTAATTGGTGATTTTAAAGCTACGAAAATGAACCAAGGTGCCGTACTGTTATTTTCCACCGTTTATAGATACAAAGAAACATAGGAGCTAAAGCCAACATTTTTAAACGCATTGTCCCTTTGCTCCATAGCTGGACATCTCATTTACATAATTTTAAACAATAACGTTGCCACAGGCATTTAGATTTATTTACACTTAATCGTTAAAGGATTTGGGAAACTTACTGATAAACAAAAATGCGTTTCTCTTGTTTGGCAAAGCTGGTGCGGGCGATCCTAGTTTCTCTCTGCCTTTGTCTTCATTTCCCTTTTTTATTTCTTGGAGGAAAGTAAAAAAAAACGTATCCCTTACCTTTACGTGTGTTTGGATATGGGGCACTTGGTAAAAATGTCCTATTTATGGCTGAGAACTTAGCCTCTTATTCTCAGCACACCGACCACTGTGTAACTCTACAATGACTGCTGCCCAATGCAAAAAGAAGTTCCTCTGGGAAAAACCGAGACCAATTCCAGTCTTTGGGTCTAAACATAAGAACTGAAAAGGCAATTTGACAACATGATCACTTAGGAACATAACACTAGCAGCTTGGTTCCACGAGTGCCCTCGAATCCATTGCGACACCGACTGGGACTCCAGCATCAATTATTGACATTTGTTCTCCAGCTTTGACTTGGAGATTTTCAGGGAATTTTATGCCCCTAGTTTCAGCTCACATATCAGCTGAAAAGCTCTTCAACATATCTGAGTTCCTCGTTTCTTTAGCACACAGTTGGCTGCAAGGTTCTGTACACGCTTCAGGGCACGAACAAAGGATTAATGAGCAGATATATATTCATATCCATGGCGTCACATGTGGCTCCTTGTAGACGATCTTGTGGCTGGAAATCGAGAGGTTAAATATTTTGTATTGAATGAGCTCGTGAACTCTCAATTATTTGCAGTTACTTACCCAAATTGAGGAAATCCCTAGCTGATTGTCTGTCTCTCCTGATCTAATTGTGATAGAGAAATTAAGACATCTTTATGGCCAATTTGCTATACCCATTAGGATAACTATGTTTACATTCTCACAAACACTTCAAACAGAACTCTGGTATCTTCGATTTCTATTGTCCAAAGTAATATGAGGCTATCCCAAGGAAGACTCTTGTCCTTTCAACTTCTTCTTAACCAAGGGAACCTACCGGTAAACTCCTCAATGATTTCGATAATACCCTTATTAAGGGCACCTTAGTGTAAGGGAAGGTTCTTACCAAGAAACACGGATTAGAGCATAATCCGTAGGGTCAGGGGCAAACCACTATTCATTTGATTCTTTTCTTGATATCAGATTATCCATGATTTATAATCACTCCATCACGTGCTCAAAGCCATCTTTGTATTTTAACTCAAGGTTCTAGAATATTAGATTTGTAGATCTAACCCTGGCTGTTCTTGTCAGAGTGTCCTCGCAAATGTTCCTTCTCAATTAGTTTGTAATCGTTTCATCTTATTCTCATCTTCTGGCACCAAACACTCAGTGCTGCATATAGTTGGCATATAAGCGTGACATCTTACCCCAAAAGATGTTCTCAGCAAGTACTCTGCCAAATAGGAATTTTCCACACTGGCCTAGAAGCAAGATCTTTGCCTCTTTCCTGATTATGGATCACCTGTATATTATCACAATTATTGAAATACCAGTTATACAGTGAGAAGTGATGTCCAAACCAATTTAAGATTAAAAGGAAAAAAAATCCAGGGGCTATAGTTCACAGCAGTGACTACTGTTCTTCCAGAAGATCAGGGCTCAGTTACCAGCACCCACATGTCTGCTAATACCTGTTTAAAATCTAAAAAATAAGTCAACTACTCATCTTGATGGTTTTATTTTAGTGATATCTCTACTTACTAAACTCTTTCCCTGGATACTTTAGAATATTGATCTGATGTATGGTAATTTATGGCCATCTGTATACGTTTGGAGTCCAGGAGACCCGCAGAGGAAGGTTGGAAGAGGTTTATGGACATTGAAGGACAAAACATATGAAATATATATGAATATATATGACAAAAATCCATGAAAATCTAGAGTTGCATTCCATGGAAAATTGAGAATCTCAGTTGGGGTGGATACGTTCAGAAAGTCCAAATGATTCCTTTGCAATTCTGAACCATAGTATGTGGGTAGACTGGGCAGAGAGAGAGAGAGGATTTCATTCAAGGTAGCATCATCATCTTCCGTAGATAAATACATTACATTCTGAGTCCCATCAGAAGCAGGGAGAACCAAGATGAGATGGGCAGTGTAGGAATAGAGATGGAGGTACAAGACTCCTTCGCCAGCATCCCTCGGTATGTAGAAAGCTTTTGCCGGGATGCTTCAGTCAGGACACAAGGTACACGCACATGGAGTGATGCCTTGTCACGCTTAAAACAAGGCAGGCACATGAAGGAAGTTTCTCAATTTTTACGTAAATAAGAATTTATTGGCAATATAGAGATTTGAAAAAAATCATCTAGTACCAAATTAGCCATCAAAAATCCCACAGGATGCTTCAGTTTGGAAGATAGCAGAAGCCTTGGCTAGAGACATAGATGAGTAGAAAGACCTAGCATGTTCAAGACCCACAGCTTGACCTTGAGACCACATACATAAGTAGTGAGCCAGCTAGCTAGCTAGACAGAGTATACATAAATAAAGAAATAAAAGCAAATAGCAACAAGCAAAACAAACAAGTAGGACTATTTGGGGCATACACGTTGGAGCGGAAGGTAAAGTGAGAAGAAGACAAAGAGCCAAGCTAGTAAAACGTTAATAGTCTCCTGCTTCTGCGTTCATACGAAAACCTAGTGCCATCACTCTTTGTTTATTTTTGCCTAGAGTAGAAGGAAAACCATTATTTATAATAGTTACAGAAGTTTTTATGAAGTCTCGTATACAATATTACTTTCCCCAATTCTGTGCAGTACTAATTACAGACAATTAACTGCAGGGTGTCATTTTCGCTCTCTGTTTTATAAAGATTGTAAATAAGAGGGGAAGGCATCGTTTATTATAGCCTCTGTCGGGGACCCTATAACACGTACCAGTGTTCTCTACTGACACAGAAGGTGTTAGGGACGGGGAAAAAAAACATTTAATTCCAGTATAGCAATAGATTGAAATTAATATTGTTTACTGAGTATATAAGTGATTTTTTTTTATAATAAAGGCTTCATGAAGACGAAGGTAAAGACGTCTAAATACACATAGTGAGAACTTGTCTGCAATGTGTGCAATACAGCGACAGATTGGAGAAATACAAAGTTGTTTCTAAACTGAGCAATCGTAGTGCGATCTCAACTGAGCACACGTAAAATGTTGGGGCGAAAAAGTCCAAAGGATTTTGAAAATTTTAAATCCTATGCCATGATTCTAATTTTAAAACAGATTTCTACCTAGGCCTAAGGAAAATTCATGAAGATTTTTTATAGTTGTGTCTTCAAGGACACAAGCCTTCTGTGTTGGCACGCCCACTCAGTCACCTTGAGACTTCATTGCTTCTCTTTGCATGTTTTGGGTATTGAAGAAGATACGCACATACAACTCAGTTTCTCAGGGCAACTTTCTCCCTAGTTCTAACACAATTTCTATCAATCACATGCCAAAAGCACTTTATAAGGAGACTAGAGAAAAGAAACGAGGCTCTGAATTATTTAGTTCCTGTCATTCCACATCTGACAGTACCTTTATATTCCCACACATTGTATAATTTGTGCATATAGAAGTTACTTTGTCCTCAGATATTAGAACAGGATAGGCCACTAAGAATACATGCTTCCCACACAGCTGCATTAAACACTTACGTGAAGATCAGAAGAATGTGTTTTTTTTTCAGTCATTCCTACATATTTCACTGTTCATCAAGTGATTCAGCTCTACCTTAAAACGTCAATGCTTTCTAATACCAGCAATTATTTGATAGGAAGGATGAAAGTGTGGTTTGGATGAGCAATGTCCCTTATACCATCAGATATTCAAACACTTGGTCCCTTGATGGCTCGGCGGCTTGGAAGAGGTTATGTAACCTTCAGGAGACAGAGCCTCGGTAAAGAAAAAAATCTGTCACACTGCGTGGGCTTCGAGAGTCTGTAACCTCAGCCCATTTGTAGTTTACAGCTGAAAATATGTCCTCCCAACTTCCTGCTGTGGCTTCTTGCTGCCAGGTGTTTGTTGCCCTTAGCGAACAAGATCCTGCAACCACAGCCTAAATAAACTCTCCCTTTGATAAGCAGTCGTAGTCACGGTTCCTATCAGAGCTACAGAAAATTAATACGGATGGCCACGTCTTGGCCGTGGTGAGTTTCTGTTCATCTACAGGGTGTTCACAGCATCGCCTAAAACTCTGGTAGTGAACGCAGTGTGACTTCAAAGCCAAGCTGATGAGTGCCTCCTTCCAAGAGCTTGATCTATCGAGGGCGCTCTGTTGAATGAAGACAGCCGATCTCTAGTTGATAAACCCTCCAATCAGTCAGTCTATACAGATAATCGTAAATCAATATCGCAAATATTGTTTTGCTGTCACTTCTCACTCGTGTTTAACCGATGTTCCATCATAGAAGAAAACGAAACACCTCACCGATCGCTTGGAAGAAATTTCCGGTGTTTTCGATCAATAAATATTCAGCCCCCTGTTTAATTGAACTTTCCAAAATAGACAGTCACTTGATGATAATTGGTACCTGCACCAGGACTTAGCATTACTGTGATATGAGAAAACACACCGTAGCGTGAGTAATGGTCAAGTGTTAGGATTAAACCTGGGGCTTCATACATGCTGGGCAAAATGCCTTATCACTGAACAAAAATCTGCTCAAAAGAATCACACTTACAATTGAGCAAACTGATTAATATTTTAAGACAAACAATAAGCCAAGATTCTGTGGTAAAATGCTGTTTGCCTAGCATCCCAGACTAGAGCCCAGCCATGAGCAGGATATTCACTTTCAGACTCTCATTTCCTTCGTTGAGGGTTTCCCTTTCTCTTTCACGAGCTGTCTGAGGAGGGGTGCCTGCCAAGACAGAATCATTTCGCCCTTTGACATGGTTTCTTGCCAATAATGAGCTCAGAAAAAAAAAAAAATCAGGCTTTATCAAAATGATAAACCGTGAAGCAGATAGAGAAAAGTCAAGCTCTTTCCTAGGACGTTAGGAATTTGTATAAATGAATGGGCAAACTCTTTGACCATCTCCCTCTCTGCTGGGTCTCTTGTTGAAGGAATTACATACCGGGAAGATGTCTCCCGCTAATGCAGTGAGATTCATTTGCACACTCTCATCTTTCTCTTGAGAATTTAAAGAGTTTTTCCATCATGGAAGAAAGGGATAGGGTTATTTGCTGCACATTTCCTGCCGAAGAAAGCGGTCCCAACTATTCCGGAGTTGTAAATAAGGAACGGATAGAAGTAATCGCTGTGTGTGTTTGCATAGGGAGGTGTTTTTTCTTGGGTTTGTAAATGTTTTTATTTTAATTGTTCTGCTTTGCTTTGTCTTTGCCTGGCAGGTTCTTGTTCAAGAGAAACCTGGCTAGATTTCCTGCGTCACTAAAATGGTTACAAAAGGAGGTAAACCGCCATCTGCCGAAACAAGACCCGTAAACATCGCGGAAACACGTGAAATTGAAGAAAGCGCTGCTTCTCCGATGCTGGTCGTCCGCAGCTTGCGGTCTTGGCCTCCGTGTTTCTCAGTGCTAATATCTGAGCCTGTGAACTCCCAGTCAGATTCAGAGCAATCATGTTAAATGGTTTTAGCAACGGGAGAATTTTTTTTGTTTTCAGACTTCTCTTAGCACCAATACTCTCTGAGCATGTTGATATGCAAAACAAAAATTACAGCTTCGTCTCATTCAGTGAAGAGGGAGAAACATCAAATTAGCACTTTTTTTTTTAAAGTAAAAAAGTAATTGTCTTAATTCAATAAAACTACCATTTCAGCAAAAGCGCGTCCCCAGCACTCTGTGAAGGTTTTGCTAATAAAATTTTTGAACCCGGCCTCAATGTCTCATTCTAGTTTCCTGTCCTACTTTGCGCTTCACTGAATAAGCATCCTACTAAGGGTTTGCTTGGCAGCATACGCATGTCGCATATGGTATTTTGTACAAGCTCAGAGAACAAGGATTCAAATACGAATTTAGACAGTGGGGGCTGTATTTGCGAACTGACAGAGCAGAGTGAGTGTTCTGCTGAGAATTCTGCTAGAGGTCAGTCCGTGTCATCTCTGGTGAAACTTTGGTCTTTTTTGTTTATTTCCTGAATCTCTGAATGAAAGAGATGAAGATGAATGAAGGGGTGAAATCTCTGAATGAAAGATGACTGTCCAGGCAGAGGAAATTTCCAGGCAGAACTGCACTCAGACCCTGACATGGATATTGCTGTTTGGTTTCAGTTTTCTTTACAGTGATAATTAGTAGCAAAATCAGAGCAGGAAAACTTAAAATGTACAGTTTTTCCAGAAAAGCTTGTGTAATGTTACAGAACAAAAGGTGCTGTTTCTGACAGGATTGGTACCTTTAGAAGGAAGTCAATTTTCATCAAGAGAAAGGAAGTTGGTAGCATTTCAGGAAATGGCCAGACCCTAGGGACGCAGGCTCATGAGCATTTTCTTAAAGGGAATCTCCAGTTTATTGCTATCAGTAGTGGCTTCTTCCTTCTCTGGCACCCTGAAATGCGTGTTCGCATAGAGCATTGCTTAGTGCAAAGAGAATCAGTTTATAAAACATAGGTAATGTCCTTTGTAAAATGGTTCCGAATGACAACGTAAGCCCTTTATCTCGCTATTTTATTTAATGAATTAGGGCAACAGGCTGGCAACCATAACCTCAGTTCAGCTCTTCTTCCTATCCCATGCTGAGAAGATAAATAATACTTGGGCAAATCATAAAAAAACTTGGGCCAGAGATTTGTTTTCTTTGACCAGATGTCATTTATTATATGGTCTTTATAACATGAAGTATCTTCAATTTAATCTTTAATATATATTCCACAGACTATAGTGGAGTGAAATTTGAGCCTGCACTACATTTCCCTTTGGAAAGGTCCCTGTGAAGTTGCAGTGAAGGACATTAGTCAACTGTAAACTTCCTTGACATACCTTTGTACAACGCCTATTGGAGTTAAAGAATGCGTACGGCGATTTTCAGAATCGTGAACGATTGCCTTTAAAATAGCAAAAGGTAAATTGAACTGAACCCATAATTCATCATGTGTGGTTAAAAGAACATTCAGCCTACATCGGGGTACTTTATAGTTCTAAATCGCGCTAACAAAAATTGCAATTTAAAAAGGCAATAAGCATTGTGGAGTGAGCATAATTAAAGTAACCGGAAGAAAAAATCCTTTCTTAATTAGGTATCTGCAAATTGCTAGTTTCTAGTGAAAGCGACGGCCGCTGATGGCTGGTCTCCTTTGCAAGGGCGTAGTTTTCTATTTTAAATGGATCCTATTTGTAATTATTCAAAGTACGATATCATCAACTAAACTAAGTAGGAATCTAATATGATTTGGAAGAAGAGTAGATGAGCTGCTGAACACATTGCTGATTTGCTGGTGTTAAACCACAGGAGCTTGATACACTATAATCTCCCAGGGGTCATTGACATATGTTTTGACCTGCAATTTTTTTTTTTTTGTGCATGTGTCAAACAAAAGAATTTAATTTCTCTCAACTTAGCAAGATTAAATTCTACAAGTTCCCCAATCATAGATTTATTGATCATGGGTCACGTAGTAATACAAAAGATGTTTGACTAAAGGGTAGAATTTCATCTTTCTTCAATGTGTGGCTGTTACTTCTATTAGAGTGTGTGCTGACATCTAATTTATATGAGATTGAGTCTGTGTAATTGTCCTAACGACAAATGTAGAGAACAAACAAGAGTGGTGTGTGTGTGTGTGTGTGTGTGTGTGTGTGTGTAGAAATATCCTATGTCTCACACTGATTGTGTAGCAAATGCTACACATTTGCATATAAGTATAATACATGTATATATGTAATCATCATATATATGTAATATAGCATCACAGCATTATTTAAAGTATTGCCTGCCAATCCGATATAATGTATTCCTGCTTCTGATTCTGATTGATACCTAGAATTTTAAAGGCTTATTAACTTGTAAAGAAGTGACAGTGTCGGATACAAAGTTAAATGATCTGTCTTGGGAGCCCGGTACATCTTCAGACAGAAAAGAAGAAAAAAAAAATATTTGATCAAGGTCACACCAGGATCAACTCTGTCTCTGTAGAAGGGTGTCAAGGGATGCTTAATACCCACACAAAACAGACAGGACCTTGGTTTTATGGTCTCACCTGGAAGACCCTCACATTCTCTACTCTATAATTAATTTACTGCAGAAAGGAGGAAGGTTAATACAGCAGAGGTTCCAGAGAGTTCTAAATTCTTCAATGGCATCTGCAGAAGAGCTCCGCGTTTTCATGCATGTGCATTTTAAACCACAAAGTTGCACCTAGTCGCGGTACTCATTCTGCTTCACTTGCATTTCCATCACCCTGTTCCTATCGCTTAATTTTTTTTATTATGTTTTGTTCTGTCTTCTGTCTAATCTCTTCCTTCCTTCCTCCTTTCCTTTCTCTCATTCTGATTTACTCTCCTTTCTTTTCCTCTAGCTTTCCCAGTAGATGTTGATGTAGACCTAGACGTAGATGCTGATTTAGTTTTATTTCTTACAACCTAATCATAAAGATACAAGCCCAGACCTAGAAGGAATCAGCCTTCGTACAAGCTATGTTCAAACCTAAACCCAGAACGTTTCACCCTCTGAGACTTACTGCTGACTGAGCTTATACTCTGTCTAGCTGTCTTCTGAACTCGGAACCGTAAATCATAAGCCATCTGCTTCTGATTCTCTGCTTTCTCTCGTAGATTTTTCTGGACTGGCTCTGCTCTTCCCAGCTTCTTCTGAACTGTCTGTCTGAGATCTGACTGCACTCAAACCGCCTGACTGAACTAACGCTCTCCACTTCTCTCTGGACTCTGCCTTACTTCTTCTCTGCTTCCACACTCTGCTTCTACCTTGCTTCCTTCTCTGAACTCTGTCTCTACTCTCTGCTTCTCCCCCTAAGCACCACCTCTGCCTCTGAAGTGCTGGAATTACAGGCATGCACCACCATTGCCTTCTGAATTGTGCTATGTCAGGATTAAAAGCATGTACTAACATTCTTTCTACCCTAGAGCAGCCATGCCTTCAGATTAAAAGATTAAGTTTTCAGCTACATTTTCCCTCTTACATTGTTGTTTCACTGTTTCATTATTTTATGAATATAGTAAGTTAACGTTTCTAAAAAAAAAATCCCCGATGTTTCAACTTACAAGGATATATTAACTTTGCTTATATTTTAAATTAAGCTCCTATTGATTGTTTGCCTACAGGAAAGTAAAATATTCACTAACTCTCTAATTAGCTCTTTATCTAAATTAAAGTATACATTTTTTCAGGGGTAAAAATAGCATTAAGTTTTAAGGCACGAAAAGTGTCTTAAGATTGCTTTTGAACTTTCCAACTTGTAAAATCTGTTATGGTAATTAATAAAAGTCCCCCAGATAACAAGTGGTACAGAACACATCTGTTCTTCTTCTATTTTGTGATAAGACTTTCAGTTCTTCGCGTATCGTGTATTTTACTATAAAGGGGCCAGTTACTTTTCTTATGTGTTTAATCTTCTATAATACATTTTAAATGAATGGCATATCCTCAACACATGCACACTTAACTAAGCAAAATAAAATACAAACACCTTCACCTATGGGGACAGTACACACATGTACAACATCATATCTGTTATGAAACATATTGCTGAAACATTTATATGGCTCCAACACAATTCTCAGCAAATTAGCAAATGGCACATATTTCTGAATGTTATGATTTTATATGATGGCAGTGACTTAACTGTTCACCGCACTTACAATCCCTAGTGGTAATGTGGCAACTACTCTCTGTGTCCTGACTGTGAATCCAACATGAACAGCAATTTTGGACCTCTTCTTCCATGTAAAGACTTAAGCTACATGTACAGTTGCTGAAGGGGGAGCGGGTATATGATAAGAATGTCAACAAGCTATGTTATATATTGAATGGGTCATATACGCTTGTTAATCACATAGGTAAGTTGAAATGATCAGGATTGATCACAGATCTGATAAAAGTAATGGTTCAAAAAGTTAAAGAACGAGTCCATCGATTGTCAGTTGAATGTAAGGCCTGCAAGCAACAAATGGAACCTTTTATCAGGAACTTCAGAAATGCATGCATTTGAGATCCATGGAGGCAAAGCATTTATGAAATATATGTTAAGTTATTTACTGATTTTGAGTATTTTTATCTAATGAAGCTTTAAATTTTTCATTTTCATACACTGCTATACATTTAGATTATACAAATATTGACAAAAATTAATAGATGAAGCACTGAAACTTAGAAATTTATGAAAAAAATCTAAGGTGCTTAATACATAGATTTAATTTGAACTCATATCATAAAAACAGTATTTTTATTAGAACACAAATGCTTTCAGCATTATTAGGGCAGTAACTTGGCAGCTTTCTCCTCTTCTTTTTAGTTTTTTCTGTTTAATGAGTTGGATTCTCTGGAATTATTCAAGAAGTAGATTTCTGCAGCTAATAAGTATATAATTATTGAGCGAGGAAAAAGATAACAAGGACAATATTCTTCACACGGAAGAAACCTGTGGTGGCACATTTTAAGGACTCAAAAAGTAACACTGCTGTTTCCTTCAGCTGATGTGAAGAAGAATGACCTACCCGTCAGCAGGAACACTTTAGGCTGAGTACACCGATTTGAAGCATCTGTAAGAAAACCAAACCTAATGTAATCAAAAATATGACACACAAAGCCATGGGCATAGAAGCAGCTTCTAAACAAGGGGTAGCTATGATTTAAAAACATATTATTTCCCTTTGGAGTTATTGATAAAAAATAGTTATGAAATATTTATGTATGATAATCTACTCTTCTGGTAAAATTCAATTGTGTCACGGTTTCCATAGAGAGAGAATATAATATTTAAATATGCATTCATATATATGGATCTATGTGTATATATATATAGATAAAGATTTAGTCTCTGTGCAAGCAATTAAGTTGAATAAATATGCAATTTTAGCCTAATAAGCAGATGTCCACACATGTTTTTCCAGAAAAGGAGGTTAGCTTTTCACAGTGGTTTTACTTTACTCTCAGTGTTAAAACATTGGCCCATCTTAAACCAAATATCTATCAGTCTTGGAAAAAAACTGATGTGTAATGACTTGGCTATCTCTAAAAGCTTTATCTCAAATGCACAAATTCTTTAATTGGCATATTTGCCCAGTGTTTCCTCATATTAACATTTTGATTGACCTTGCAGAAATTGTCCTGGGATTCCAAGAACACTAGTAATTACAGCACTATTATGCCTTTTATTTAAACGCAGGACATATTCAGACTCTGATCAATGCATTCATTACACTTATTGATTGATAATTATAATGCATTGCTTGCCAGCCTCTCTGCCTCCCTCATTAGCTGTCCTGCTGCAGTCCAGAAATACTGTTGCTACACGTTTGGCATGCTGTAGACCAGATGTGTCGTTATGTTTCTACACTCAGTTGGTGCTTTATTGTTCTCTTCCTGTACCAGATTCAAAGCTTGTATGTTTTATAGTTTATAGATCCCTCTAATCTGGGTGCTAGCAGTCACCCTCATTTTTGCTTTCCCCAACTGCCCTTTTTGGTGTTTTTATTAAAGTCTGTATTTCCAGAATATTATGAAGGGGGCTGAAATGCCATGGCTTCAAGTATCCTAGGATTTCTGATATATATATATGTGTGTGTGTGTGTGTGTGTGTGTGTGTGTGTGTGTGTGTGTGTGTGTATGTATATATATATATATATATGATTTAAAAACAGGAACTTGGGGCTAGAGAGATTTCTCAGTGTTAGAGTGCATACTATCCATGTAGAACACTCATGTTCAGTTCTCAGCATACATAACAATCCAGTTTACAACCACCTCTAATTCTACCTCCACAAAATCTGAAATCTTCAGGCATCCATGGACCCTTGAATGTACATACCCTTACCACTTCCTACCAAAAGGTAAGCATAATAAAAATAATTATTGAATAAAACCTAAGGTCTTTTGCATAGTTCATAAGTACACTGTCAATGCTATCTTTCAAAGACTTCAAACTGGAAGAGATCATTGACGTAGCTATCTTTATTTGAATCAAAGAAGCTTAACTGCACCCTTTCATCTTAATAATTCAATAATATAATGTGGAATGCGGTAGGATTTAAGAATCTAAACATGCAAATATCTTTATATCTTCCATCCCTTTTTTTACCCTGTACCCTGCTTTCTTCTCTCCTCTCTTCCTTTCTTCTTTGACACCAGGTTTCATGTAGCCCAGACTGGTCTTGAATACTTAACCATATAGCTGAGAATGGCAGTAAATTCTAACCCCTTATCTCATTTCCAAAGGATTTGGATTTGCCATCTCTTTAAAATAAATATGTTTCAATTATTCATTTGGGCAAAGAAAAAGGGCAAGTGATACCTTGCATTGTTTCATCATTTTACGTGGCCATGGAAACTACCCAAAATCATCACCTGGACCTAGATATTAATACTTATGCTATTTATCATTTAAAATTTTAATAACAGTACTTTATGGTCCTTCTTTTGTAATAGCATGATTTACAACTGGAGGCCAACATTTTAAATAATGCTTCCCTTCACGAAGGGCTTGTTGGACGTGTGATATTTCCCTCATCCATTCATTTTTTAAATCATGTTTGTAGCCCATAGTTCGTTAATGCCCTAAACCACTGAGAACAATTAGACTTTACTTTTTAAATCCTTAGCACCTTTTCTCCACCTTCGACGTCTCCATAAATTAACATAATGACGTTTGACTCCAGTTCTAGACATTGCTACTCCTGGCTCCTGAAACATAAACTTTGTGAACTCATAAAATACACAAGTAAAAAGGAAATGTAGAGAGTTGGTAGAAATTGGTAATAGACGCTTATGAAATGCACATGCACTAAAAGAGAAATCGTAAGAGTTCGAGAAGAGCTATAGCCATAATTACTGTGCACAAAGACAATTAATTAAAGTGTTATTTGTTGAAATTTTCCTTCACCCATTCATGTTGCATTATTCCCTTTTGTTTATCTCATTACATGATTTTAATACTTTCTTAATTAGCGTTAATACACCAATGTTAATCACTTGCTACATCAAGGGGATAGTGCCTGGTTTTCTGTGCATGTGTTTCTCATGATTTCCTTGGTTTCTTAAAATGAACTTTCAAAACCAGAAATTTTGCTTTTCTTTTCTCCATTCTTACAGCTGAAGTTTTAAATAAGACAGGACTTCAGAAACTTCAGAAAAGAAACTTCAATTTAAAAAAAAAAAAAAAAGAATACGACGTGAAATGAGTTTCATGTTGATTTTTCACGATTTTTGTCTTTCCGGTTTGACTTACGTTTGTCATACCAGTGACAGAATAACGATAAACACTAACACAATCAGCTTTATAAATATAAACACAGGAAGAGCTCGGGGAGAGCTCAGTGAGTGAAGCGTTTGCTGTGCAAGCATGAAAGCCCATGTTCGGTTACACAGCAGCTCCACAGAAAGCTAAGCATGGCGGCGTGCGCCTGCCATGCTGGCCCCAGGGACTCAGCGGCTACTCGATCCCTTGGCTTGCGCACCAACTGCTCTTCTCAGCGGACGAACCCTAGCTGCGGCTAGAGAGCCTGCCTCTACGCAGGAAGTGGAGAGTGGTAGACGTCAATGACCTGCTTCCACACGGAAGCCCACAGCTGCACGTACACTCAGAATGACACTGTACATCTGGGATGCACATGGGCACAACAAACCGCGCACCCACGCAATCGACCGTAAACAGTATTTACAGCAAAATTCTATATGATTTGAAACCATGAGACCTCAGTATGAAAATCTCAGTATCACTTTTCTTTTATTTCTTATAAAATATATTTACAATTTTAGAAAGGAAAAAAAAAACAAACAAAACAGACTCCTCAGTAGAATGAAGAAACTTTTGCCACTGACTTCACAGGCACAAAGTTCAAATAATGTATGAAAGCATTTCTTGATTATTTCCCTTATGTCACATAACGTCAGTTGTGCTAATATCTCCCTCAATTCTTGGAGCTCCAAATACTTTAGTAAATGAAGCTGTCCATCAAGGTCCAACACAGCTGTCTCCTTCGCCGTGAGGCGCTGAGTTTACATTGTTTTCCAGACAAGGCTACAAAACGTATTTACATATGGGAGGCAGGGCACATAGAAGACCACAATGTGGAAAATACTTAAATTCACCTGAAAAGAAATCATTTGTTAAATAAACAACCTGACTCAGTTCTTATCACACACATCTGAATGGCTGTTTGCATATTCAAACATAGTTTCAGATTACTTGTGATACAAATTAAAATGCGATCCGATCTAAATGACTAAATCTCGGCGTCGTTCATAATTTAGCAGTTCAAAGGGAAGCAATACTTTGATAGCATTTTTATTTCCACAGATACATAACAATACTGCCTTGAAAATGATTTAATATTTTACCCTGCTTTTGGATAGTATTTCATTGTATGTCTAAAAGAAAAAAAAATCTCATTCAAAAGATTTCCAGGTTAACCTATTTATTTGCATAATATTTTCCGCTGATTGTTAGCACAGCTACAGATGTCAAGATGGAATTTAATTTCTGGTCTTGTAGTCCTGCCACAGCTGGGGAAATCATAGGCCCTCGAATAGAACCTGTTATAGTTATGTTACTTGTATCCATAGAGTTCTAAAAATTTATGCTCATTGCCCTAGACACAGGCTGCTCTCAGTTGTGTTCAGGAAGCCTTCTTTTGCAGTGTGCAACAGTCGATTTCAGAGATGCTTCATAGCTTAAAAGGCTGAGAAGAAGAAACATAGTGCTTAGCCATAAACGAAACATCTTCATTAACTCTTCACCACTGACAATATTCAGGAAATTTCACCAGCCAAGAGGCAAAAAGGATGTAATAACTGGACAATGGAAGGATGTGCTATAGTAGTGCATGGCTGTGACCACTCACCAGGAAGACAAGGAGGCATGTTCACAGACTCAAACCCTGCCAGACTTCAGCAGAGGGAACCACCGTTCTGGCCAATGGAACCCTGAACATCTGAGCTCAGGTGTTTTTATTGATTCAGAACTCCTCATGTGCAGATCATTAACAATCAAACACACCCCACAGAAATCCAACACCTGCTGACAATACAAAACTGCCAAGACCTAGGCTGTCTTTTTCCCAACAGTGCAAAAAACAATTAATTTATACATAACTAACTTCCTTTATAATAATAAAATATAATTAAAAAAAACCTAATTACTTTATATGTAACTTCCGCAACATGTGCTGTGAAATTTTATCTTCTGCACATGGCACGCCTATCGTACCCATGAACACACAGCACTGGTGGCCCTCTGCGTAAGACTTACACACAATTAAACTAGGCAAAATTCTGGCATAAATGATGAGAGGTTGCAATCTGGGGTGCTATTCAAGAAGGACACTAAGAGAGCTTGCTAGGAAGTCAGGACTTTACTAAAAGGTTATCCGTCCCAAGGGTAGACAGACAGACAGGGAGACAAACGTCAGGGGAGTGGAAAGTTCAAGATGCAGCATTTGAACAGACAACGTGGCAGGCATTATAAAGACAGAGTCAGGACTCCTGTGGCAGAAATGGGATTCTCTTCTAATACCTTGCTGAGAATGAGGGAGGTTTCACAGCAGAAGCACACATCCAGGCTCTCTCAATCCCACAGGATTTGTGGCCACAGATACTCTTTTTCTGGTAAAATAGCATTCTTAGGGAGCGATTCCTGCACCTAGCAGTGTGTTAGCTGGGGGGTGGGGATGGGGTGCACAGAAAGTACAGGGCCTGTCAGTGTAAGTTAGAGGGGAAAAGCTGAGGCTGGAGAGGCAGCTAGATTCTAAAACAAGGGAGTTGCTTTCCAAGCCTCAATCCTTACCAAGGAATTATTGACAATTGATAGCTGCTAAAGCAAAAATAATTCCTCTTTGAGGATTTGGCCACTGGTAGGATACCCATGTTACAGTGGATGAAACTACACACCTGTGTGTATATGGACGGAATTAATTGGACTTAGTGGGTTATAGAAGAAGGAGGAGGAGGAGAAGAAGGAGGAGGAAGAGAAAGAGAAGAAGAAAGAGGAGAGGAGATAGAGAGGAGAGGGAGAACTAGAGGAGCAGAAAGGGGAAGGGGAGTAGGGGGAGGAGAAAAGGAGGAGATGGAGAGGGAGAGGGAAGGAGAGAAGGAGGGGGAGGGAGAGGTGGAGAGGAGAGAAAGGGGGAGGTGTAGGGGAGAGAAAGGGGACGAGGAGGAGGAAGAGGAGGAGGGGGAGGGGGAGGGGAAGAAGAAGGCCATGAAGTTGAAGGTGGGAAAAAGCCATGTATATGGGGAAAGTTGGAGGAGCTAATTCCCCATTGGCGGGTATGACCATGTTTTATGTATGTGTGTTAGCCATGTATACACTTCTCAAGGATAAAGATGGACATAATATAAAATACGGTAGAACGCAGAATCGAGAGTGAAGCAAAGCAGCATCACTGCAAGTAGTTACCGGATGCTCTTTCCACCTGGAGCGACCCCTTGCTCCGCTGTAAAACTTGCTTGCCCATGTGACACTCAACTGTTCTGTCTACGGAGTGACTTTTGAGGCTCTCTTGCTTTTTCGTGGTGACGTTCGCTTTACTTTTAACCTTCTGTTTCAGCTCATCAAATTAAGTGTTTGGCTCGTTGAATGATCTGACAACCTGATCGTTTATCATCGCTCACAACCATGGAAAATAACTTAGTAAATGTTCTGCTTTTAAATTTATTTTTCTTCTCTCATAGAACACATAGAACACAATCCACCTTCTCCCCTCTCTCCTTTCCTCCCAGCTCCCTCATCTTCCCTCTCCTCCAGATCTACCATCCTCCCCAGCTCTTCCCAAATAAGAGCAGTCCTCCCGGGATTACTACTCAAGCAGGGCATAACAAGATGTAACAAGTGTAGGCACTAATCCCTGAATCAAGGCTGAGCTAGGAATCCGGCAGGAGCAAGAGGGTCCTCCGGATAGGCAAAGGGTCAGAGACACCCCTACATATACACCAGTCTGTAGGAGCTCCACAAGAACACCAAGCCAGGGAACCACAAGACAAGATATATCCAGGGGACCCAGTGGGTTCCAAGTCTGCCGCTTCAGTCTGTGTGAGCCCCCCAGAGAGCTGGTCAGTTGGCTGTTTAGGGCTTGTTCACCTGGGGTCTCCATTGCTCTGGTTCTTGCAATCCTCCTCCCCCTCTTCCATGAGGTCCCTAGAGCTCTGCATGATGTTTGGCCCTCGACCTCTGCATGTGTTCTCATCAACTGCCAGATGAAGCCTCTCTGAGAAGAATGAGCAAGGCACCAATCTATGAGTAGAGCAGGATATCATTAGAAATCATCCAGTCTTTAGTTCCTGCCCTGCCCTGTAGTGGCAGTATGAGTTCCCTCCTTTGGTATGGAGTTCTGCCCTTCCATTGTCCCAGTGGCTCCTGTAGGGAAGATAGGTTATAGGTCAATGGTTTTGTAGCTAGAATGGTTTCCCAGTCTCAACACTGAAAGCCCTGCCAGGTTATAGTAGAAGGCTTGTGCATGCTTCACATCCCTGATTGGTAGAGATTCTTGCCTGGGTCTCCCTCATAGACTCCAGTGAGTTTCCACTGCCTAAGGTCTCCCATTCTCGCCGCCCCCAAATATCCTCCAATTCCAGTCTTCTCTCTGCATATCCTTTCTTTCTATCCCTCTCCTCCCACCTGGTCTCTTTTCTAACCATTCCCATCCTCCCCTAGTCCACCTGAGTTTGAATCTATAGCAATGACTTCAAAGTCAGGTCTGCGGTTGCATGCACCTTTAAAAGTATTAGTGCTGGGCAATTGAAAACAGATAAATGAACCGATGAGTTCTAGGTTCTGTGACAGACATCTTCTGAAAAAAAAAAAGTTGACAGCAATAGAGAAAACACTAACATTGACCTCTGGCTTCCATGAGTGTACACATTCTCCTCCTCCTCCTCCTCCTCCTTCTCCTTCTTCTTCTTCTTCTCTCTCTCTCTCTCTCTCTCTGTCTCTCTCTCTCACACACACACATATACTTGTTTTCTAACTGGTTGAACTACAACCAAGAATGACCTGGCAATATGGCAAGAAAGTACAAGCTGCCCCCCACTGGTTAGCTGATGATCCCCAGTTTTCAAATTTGACCTAAGAGAGGAAAGTGTGAAGGGGGGGGGGTGAGGAATTAGTTCAGTGGGGATTTTGTGTTGATTGTCACGTTATTATTACATTTAGCACAATATGGAGAACATATTATATACTTAAATTTTACATGACAAAGATGCAAGTTTCTGAAATTTAGATTGGTTAATCATAAAAATTTAAGCGAATTTTTGATTGTCATCCAGGATAGTGAAATCTGAATTTGCAGTTCGCGCATTATGCATTCATGCCGTGCACAAACACGATCCTTACCTCATGTGACCGTAGAGGCAAATCGGTTTGAGAAGTAGAAGAAGTTACTTAATAAAGACAGAGGAAGGAGAAATTTTGCCACCACGTAGTATGCTGCCACCCAGCCAAAGACAACCAGACGCCACATCCATCTGGCTACAGTTCGTCCACACTGGCCATTTTGAAAACCAGCAAAATTAAACTGTACGACGAAACGTCGAGGAAGCTGTGTGTGAAAAACGCGTGAGTGAGTCCATTCAGTCCCCCTGGTCTGTAGGGACACGCTCCGTTCTCATTGCTGGTTTTCCTAATCATCTAGAACGTCCTTGCACCATTTCTTCTTACTCTTTGTTAGGCTGCTGATTTTCTCTTTCCAGGCAGAAGTAGAGACAGCGTGTGGGGGAAGGGGATCCACACTCTCCGTTTGTTACGTGCCTGCTCATCAGCAGAACAGATTCCCTAGCTCTCCACTTCTAATCAGAAGGCAGTAATTTCCTTTTGCACCTGACTGGGTCTCCCACTTGGTTGCCATGGCTGACTGGTCCCTAACATTCTCTCCAAGTACTCAAATGAAGCTTTTAGTTAGAACTAAAGTTCACCCATTAAGCCCTTCACCATAGATTCTCCGAGTTATTTCTACACACTTGCCAGACATATGGAATTTGAACAATACATTTAATCAAGTGCTTGTAGACAAATGTTGTAAGTGAAATACGTTACATTTAGGAAGGCAGATACGGCGCACTTCCGTTCATGTGCGGATTCTACAGACGCATCTGTAGACATAAGACCAGAGGGCGGAGGGATGCACCGGAGCAGGGGCAAGGGAGCTCGGCAGAGGAAACGTGAGTGAGTGCAAACATGCCCCAGGGAGACATGCTATGTTGTGAGATTACTAAGATTTTGGAAGGACCAAAATACAAAATATTACGTGATTTTAAGATATAGCCTATCTTTATTTGAGTATATATTAAATGTCTGCTAATGCGATCATAAAACCCATGATCTATTACTGTTAATATTTACTATGCACTTATTCCATGTGCTTACTGTTTTCTAGATCCTGGACTAAGGAGCTACTATTTTATCTGATGGTGTTCTCTCTCTCTCTCCCTCTATCTCTCTCTCTTTCTCTCTCTCTCTTTCTCTCTCTCTCTTTCTTTCTCTCCCTTTTCCTTTATTCACTTTCTCTCACTCTTACTCTCTCTCTATCTGCTTCCCTCTCCCAGCCATATATATGAGCATATGCACATTTTCATGTTTGTACACAAACATATATAAAAGATTCGATATGTTTGAGGTCCAAACATGACAGTCTAGCTCAGAAAAGCATTATGTATCTGATACTATCGATATATAACAAGTAAGCAAAGAGAGTTTCAAAGTTATGCAGCCTACCCAAGGTAAAGCTAGTTTAAAAATGCTATTTTTAAAGTTTTAAGAACAACTGAATTGCTAAATCATGTAAAAACCTGCACAATATATATATATATATATATATGTGTGTGTGTGTGTGTGTGTGTGTATTGATATTACTTTATTTTGCATGTGAGTGCACAGGAGAAAACTTGTGTGAGTAGGTTCTCCGTATCATGTGGGTCACAGGATCAAACTTAAGTTGTCAGCCTTAGTGCCAGGTTATCTAACCCCCTAAGCCATATCGATGGTCTCCAATATATGTATATTTATATGTTTATGTATTTATATTTATATACATGACAAAATTCATGATGCATACACAAAAACATATTGAACACATAAAGCAGTAAATTCTGAGTCAAAGAAATAAGAGCAAGGATGAAAGACTTATGGGAAATTATATTTTATATCCAATGGTAATGACTTAAAAAAAAACATTTTCTATACTTATTTGTTAACTGACTGGTTGGTCCTGAATCTCAATTCACACAGTATACTCAAATATTGTGTCTCATCTTAAATGAAGGCCGACTGAGGAGAAGTCTGGAGTAGTGATGGAAACGTATTTTGTTTAAACCAAGCATCTGATACTGAGACTGCATGCCTTTGTACTCCAGTTGCTAAATCAAGTCAGCAGCACAGATCACCTTGTCAGGGCTCTGACAGGAAAGCTGATGTGGAAAGGGGAGTTCCAACTGTTTCTGTAATTTATAGTGTAAGAAATCTGCAGCCACCTGTCTAGCTGAAGCAATCATGCAAGGCTTATTGGTCCCCAAGCACAATTGTCACCCATCTTGTTAGGGCTCTCATACCAATCAGCACTTTTGCAGAATCTAAGCTGCTTTAATACCTGTTTTCCCTTTCTGTTAAGGTGAGTTAGATATATCTTTTCTAAAAGTGTTGCAGGAGTAAAGAAATGACTAGCATTAAAACAGAACCCATGAATTCAGAAAGCTAATTCATCCAGTTTACCTTTTACTCAAGTTTTTTTTTTTTTAAAACAAAAGCAAAAACAAACAAACAAAAAAAAAACCCTCAACCGACATAGGTTTCTTGAACTCTGTAGAATATTTCTATCAACTAAGAAATGGAATTTTGAGTGTTGCTAGTAATCACATGCCCTGGTTGTGACTTCCTTTTCTTCACATCCTGTAATGATTATGTGATAATTCTGCTGTTGACGAATCCCTCAGCATCTCGCCAGTTATGATCTATGCCAGGGAGATCTGAAAGAAACCAAACAGGCCAAGCCCTAGAGTTAGGCATTGGAAAACAGGCTCAACTATTCCAAGGACGGTTGTCTGACAAAGTAAAACATAATTGAATGTAATGTCTCAGAAACAACCTAATTTTCATGTCTAAACCTAGAATGTTTCTGCCTCTGAGATTTACTGGTGACTAACCTCACTCAGAGCTCTATCTAACTCAACTGACCTCTCTGATTCAACTCAACTCACTCACTGTTGTGGCTCAAATTCTTTTTCAAGCTGACTGGTTCAAACTGACCTTCTGAGCCAGCTGACTGTTTCTGACTGAACTCTTCTGACACTGGCTGACTCTGACAGCTTCTCTGACTGAACTTCTCTCTCAGCTTCAAACTGACGCTCACTGTTTGCAGACTCTATCTCTCAAACTCACTCTCCATTAGCTGAACAGCTCCTGTATATTATCTGACTGATTCTCTAACTGACTGCCTCACTGTCTTAACTGAGAGCCTGCCTTCATATCCTGAGAGTTGGGTGTGTCCTCACTCTGACTCACTCTGCTGACTCTTCCTCTGATTCATCATTTTGCCTGCTCTGCACTCTGATTCATGTCAGACTTGGAATTAAAGGCATGGCTCTCTTAACTCTGAATTGACTGTGAACTCAAAACTGAGAGCCATTAGCTGAGAACCATGACCTACTTCTGAACTGACTGCTTCCTTTTACATCAAGGGAGCTGGGATTAAAGGCTTGTGACACCATTGCCTTCTGAGTTGGGTTACTTAAAGGTGTCTGCTCCATTCTAGCAGGATCACACAGGCCTTGAATGAGAACCTTTCCTGTGGTGCTGGGTTTAGAGATTAAATATTCCTCTACAGTTTTCCTTCCTTACTGAGGATGTAGTAACTCTATTCTCAAGGGATTCTTACTCTTTCTGTTTAACAAGGGCTAGGATTTAGACAGTGCTACCATATTTCTAAGAACACATAGTGTATTTTCACAAACACAGGCAACTGCATTCTCTTTCTTCTGTCAGCCTTGGTTGATACTTGAAAACAACTGTTATGTAATGGAAGATATCCTTAATTCACATATTACTCATCTTCCAATGTTTAAAACATTCATGGTAAGACTGGAGGAATAAGGGTGATAAGAGTATCATACTTCTTATAGAGGAATGTTCTAATTGAAAGGATTACATTTAGAGGTCTGAGTGGTCTGAATGGGATATAGAACGAATTAGAAATGTTGTCACACTCCTTTAATCCCAGTATTCAGAAGGAAGTGGTAGCACATGCCTTTAATCCTTAAGGGAGACAGAGTATGGATGCAGACATCGGAAGCAGAGCTCAGAAAGAGTTCAATGTCACACAAGAAGTGACATCTGAGATGAGTCAGTGAAGGATGGGCAAGTGGCTAATCAGAGGAAGAGTTAGCAGAGTGAGTCAGAGTGGGGACACCCCTAACTGTCGTGATATGAAAGCAGGCTCTCAGCTCAGAACAGTCACTCACAGGAGGCAGTATGAGGTGAACAGTCTGAAGTAGGCAGACGGGGACAAGATACAAAGACAATGAAGTGGTCTGACTGAGGATAAGGCAGAGAAGCAGAGAGGCTGACTGAGGCAGTATGGGGCAGTTGAGAGCTCACAGAGACCCAGAAGCAACCCAGCATATCAGTATCAGATGGGGAGAGTCAGTTTGAAGCCAAGCAGAGCAGTTCAGTCTGAGGCAGAGAGTCAGCTAGAGTCTGTTGAGACAGAAGAATTTAGTCAGAAAAAGTCAGCTGGCTCAGATGATATATTTGAACCAGGCAGCTTAGAGAAGAGTTTGAGCCACAACAAGAGTGAGTTGAACCAGAAGAATCAGAGTTCAGAAAGAGTTGGTCAGAGTGGCTCAGTCAGCAGTAAGTTTTCTAGGCTTAAACATTTTAAATTATATGGAAGTTTAAATGTTCTAGATTGTACGAAAGTCAAAGCCTTCCAGTTTCTTGGTTTAGGAGTAGATAATATGGAGGCTGAAGAGCTCCAGGGCTCCAGGCTAAGAACCAGTGATTGAATGATACAAAAGAATAGAAAGTCTCTGCCCTGAACCAACCTCTACATCTGGTGAATCTACAACTATACTCTTCTTAAGAAAGAAGCTTCAATTAACACCTTTAAAGCTGGAAGCAACAGTTTCCATTTCCACATATTGGAACAAAGATCACAAAATACAAGAAATACAAACTCATGTGTGCATATTTCCCTTTCTATAAAACTATTATTCCTTCTAAATAGACATACCTTTGTCAGGAATGCTCCTGGTTGGATTAACTAACATAGCACTGTTAGTTTCTGCTTGGAGTAGTAAGTAAACCAAGTGAGAAGAAATAAAACATGAAGAGCCTGCATGCTGAATGATTGATTGATTGAGATTTTTAGCTAGACAGCTCATGTAACCTTGGTTTCTTCATCTATAAATTGAGACAAATTATTCCTGTCTATCAAAATCTATTGTTCTGGAGATCAAGTTTGTTTTACTGATGTAGACCACTTGGAGATCTTTACATCAAATTGCTTTAGAAATTTCTCTTGTCTCATTAATAATAAATCATAATCTTCTAGCAGAGGAAAAAAATCAATTTATTTTATACAGGAGTGATAAAGTGGAATTTGGACCAATTTAAAGTTCGTCTAGAAGTGAGAGCTTTTATTATTTTTAACAGATTACTTTTAAGAGTTCACATTCCTGGCATATACTTCCAAATGCAATATTATAATAACAACAACTGGCATGCCAAAAATGTTTAATAAGTATGCATTAAAAATAAAGCACGAAGCTGTTTTAGAATTATTTTAAAACTATAATTATTCAGAGCCAGGAAACCGGCAACCACAATAAGAGAAAGAAATACAAATGAGAGAAAATTACATTTCAATTAATTACCAAATAATTGCACTGGATCCTTTAATACTACAAAATACTACACACTTTACCTTTTTAACATTTCAGGTATTTTTTTTTATCTAATTTAGTTATGCAAACTTGTAGTTGGGGGAAACTGAGGTTTATCTAACAGAAGCAGCCATTAAAGAACCACTAGTAAAGGACAAGTCTGAGAGTGTAAACCAGGTTGGGTAAGTTCTTTATAGGGTTTCCTATCGCCCCATTTTGCGTTGTCCAGAATGATGATTAACGACTGTGGAATAGCTTTTCTCTTGCTGGGAATTCTCCCTTGTAGAGGAATATTAAATCGTTTAATCCAGCAACTTGGTTGCTCTGAGAAAGGATCCCATTGACAGGCCTGTGTGATAGCTAAGAAGGCTAGCATCTTGAAGGTTAGATTGTAAGGGGGCTGAGTCCTTCCCGGTCTAGGCTTAAGATTAGCTTGTACAGAGGCTGAAATCTTCTAGGACTGGGGATTGAACCAGCAAAGAATAAACTGTCTTCTGCTGCGAACCTATGAGAATAATTAAATAAATCAATGCACCCATCTACAGTCACAGCTGTGAAAGGTACCCAATAGAAGGTGTTATCGCATTTTTAAAATGATGAGATCTTTTGTGATTTACTTTTAAAAATTATTCTTTCACGATTATATATATATATGCAATATATATATATATATATATATATATATATATATATATATATATATATATATAATATATATACTTGTAAAATAGCTTGACCAAATTCATCCTTCATTATCCTCATTTCCCTCTTCTGCTCCTGCAAAACTACTGGGCTTTTGGTGCCACTAGGATTGTGATAAGTCAAAGTGTTAGGAAGAAAGTGTACAAGAAAGTTGACAGAGAACTAAGAAGGATAAAAGAAGTCTAGACAAAAAATAAACAAAAAACAAGCCCAGTGAGTGTATAAAGATGTGCAGGGCAATGATGGAATGCACGACACAGCCCCTGATGCGATCGTCCTGTGGTGCTAGAGTTAGAGGCACTGTCTCTAATGAGTTTGGCTTTCTCTGTATGTTCAGGAGTTCCAAACGTAGGGCATCATGCCTTTGCCACAGGAGCTTGACCCGATAAGCACAGGCAGGTAGACCGGCGTGAATCTGTGGCCCGTCTGGTATGCACAGAGCTTTCCAGGTCAGCTAGGGCTCCATAGTGAGACGCCATTTAGAAAGCAAATGTGAACACACCGTGGAACTGTTGGGTTCATGCTAATTCTCAGGTAGACACTGAGAGATATGTGTTTGGTCACACAAAGCAGTTTATTTTCCGTGGGTTACATACTGACGTCAGGGATGTCCAATTAAAAAAATAAAATGGCAGCCCCAAATATGGCTGCACGGGGGTTTTTTAAATGAAACAGCAGTCACTAGGGGTATCTCTCTGATTGGTCAGGACCTGAGCATGCTGAGCACGGGTACTTACATCTGGCAGGGAAGCAAGGTGTTCTCCTGAGAGAAAGCTCTAATTAGCCAGCAGCTGGCTTAGGGGCTTTTCGAGAATTACCTGGTACTCCTGAAGAGTGGGGGTCAGGGCCCGCCCATCGGGAGGGGTACCCTGGCAGTCCTCTCAGAAGTATTCACTAACAGCATTTCAGATATGGTTAGCTAAGACAAAAGCAAAAACAAAGCAACAACAATAAAAAAAAAAAAAACATACTGGTTCTTAGGAACTAAAAAACAAAATTTGAAAGTTAGTGTTTATGAAGTCATTTCTACATCATTGATCAAAGGCTTTTCCTTTCCATAGCAAACGATTTTCTGGGAAACGGAAATGGAACCCACTGTGAAGCAGGGCCGGCCATAGTAAACAACTGGATTTAACTCTGTTCTTAAACGACAGATGATGACGAACAGCTGTCTAGGGAAGGCATGTCACTCTCAGAACTGACTGGGAGGAGGGACCATTAGCTAAGCAACCAGGTCTCTGGGAGTTTGCAAAGCACACGCCACCCTTATTTAAGAAGCCATTCTCCAAATTCCAACACGGGCTCGTTTGTTCCCCATCCTTATGTCTGCAACACGGTACCTAACAAATACTCAGGGGTTACAGGAGTAGACTAAATAGGAAAGCCTCGGAATGTAAAGATCCAGTACAGACAATTTACAAACCAAGAGTTTTGTAGCTGGGCAGGATGTCTGAATTTCCTTCGTCAGAAAACAATTTATGATTCTGTCCAACCTATTGATTTTGTTCTCATGTTTAGGATGACTTCAGTATAAAATAAAATACGAAGACTTTACACATTATTAGGTGTTGTTAAAAAAAATTTCAAACCATCGCTTGCAAAGGGGAGGACATTCTTTGTTCTGACGTTTTCTCTTCAACTAATTCCACTTGTAAAATATTTTATTCCCACAGTCATACAGAAGATGATAATGGCATTTAGAAGATGGAGGTGTGAAATATAAGTTACTATTAAAATAAAAACACCTACTCTACTTGCTTATGTATCTGGATGAATGCCCAGAGTGGATTGTAATCCGGATTGTTGAAGGACCAGGTCTGCCCACAGCCAATGGATAGAAAGAGATGGATTTTGCTTCTTAAATCAGGTTCTCGGAAGGAACGCTGTAAGCAGAGCATCCACAGAGGAGTTGCATTTCTTCTCCTTCTTAGGACTTCCTCATGCTGTGGGCTAAAGGCAGGAAGCAGTTCAAACTCAGTTTCTGCACCGTCATAGCTCTCCTTAGTAAGAGAAAAGTTGATACCCAATATCCCTTATTATTGTGCTTGGCATGTGTACCAGGAAAAGCAACGAGGCTCCTAATGGTGACCTTTGCCCGGCCTCTGTGGATACCAAACAGTGAACCACGGAGGATTTAAGGGCTTCCTATGAGCAAAGTCCTCACTGCCACCAAGGAAGCAGAGGCTGCCCCAACACTTACCACAATCCTCCTCTCCCCCCTTAGAATTAACATGTCAACTATTTTTAATGATAGGTTTGTACTTTTCATTGTTAAATTAAAATCATGCAAACATTTCCAGAATAAAGTAAGTTCATGTTTTCTGAATGTTTTTAGTTGTTTTTTTTTAAATATAGTTGAGCCAGAAGTGGTTTTAAAGAATGCTTGGGAAACAAGTTAGCGAAATGACATGAAATGGTTTCTCTCTCAAGAAAATATGAGAACTATTACATTTGTTGAAAACAAGAACCTGAAATTTTCTCCTGTCTCAAAAAAAGCAATTTTTTAAATTTATTTTTCCGTTTCATTCTTAGGAAAAACAATGAATCTTAGCTGGTTTGAAATATTGTCGAGGAATAATAACGGAGGCTTCGTTTATTTCAATATTTTCCTTGTTTTATTTTCACCATTAAAAAAAATTACCCCTCTAAGCTACAGAATGTTGGACAAATTATAAAAACACCAAAATGACTTTATTATATCTATGCAAATAGATTATTTATATGCACATATTTGTATTTTACAGTGGAATTAAAACTAACTGAACTTTACAATTTGATGCAGGCACATTTGATATAGCCACATACCATAATTTGAGCAAATTTCAAGCTCATGATTTGAATAGTTACATCCCGTTTACCCAGGAAGTAACTACTTATATAGTGGTGACAGTGGGCATATGAGAAGTTTCTCGAACCCCCTTGTGATGCCTTCCTCTCACACACTCTCACCATTCTGTTTTACTGTACAGAACTTCTTGCCTACCTCTGGTCCTTAGAAATGAATGAAACCATACATCATATTAGGAAACATATTTTTTTTTGTGGGGAGTTTTTTTTTTTTTTGTGTTTTGTTTTTTCTACCCTGGAAAATTATTTGAGTACCCTAACTACAGTTGCTGCGAACTTTTATGTACAAGGCATTAGGGATACGCATGATTATATTGTTAACTGTCTCCTATATTATTATTTGAAATTTGTCCTTGTAATTCAGTCAGATTTTTTGATATGGTATTATGAAGTGCTGTGTTGATGTTAAATACTAGTCAGTGTATATATTACTAACGAATTGCCTTTTTTAAAATCTCTTTTTCTCTATTGAAAATAATTTTTATATAATATATTCTGATAATGGATTCTCCTCCCCCAACTCCTCCCAGATCCTTTCCACCTCCCAAATAATCATCTAAAAAATAATAATAAAATAAGATTAAAAAAAAAAGCAAATCAGAACAGGACAAAACAAACAAACAAAAAACAACAGAAGAAAAAAAAGAGTTAAAGGAAAAAAAAAAACACACACACAAGAAGCACATATAGACTCAGAGACAGGCACAATCTTACACAATGTAATTCCATAAAAAAATACACAGTCGAAAACCGTGATACATATGCAGAATGTTGTATGCTAGGTAATTTGGGATTGGATGACAAATTTTGTGCAGTTTTTGGATGTCAGATACTGAGTACCCCTATAACATTTCTTGAGCTTGTTCTGGAACAAAGCTAACATGTCTGGAAATCATTTGATCTTTTCAAATATCACTTATGGTAAGAAATCACCCTTGATTGAGGATCTTTCTTGACTGATACCTGCGGATTAAAAGTCTTCCTCTGGTTGTGGGGACATGAACTCCTCAGGGCCCATTTGTCTTTGTGTTGTTCTTCTTGGCTTTTCAAAGCTATTTCCTCTTTATCATCATCATCATCTCTTTACGTCTTCTATAACCAGTAATCAGCCAACCCTGGAGCCAGGCCCTCTGTCCCTTTCATCTGTCTTCTACGTTGTATTCATTCTTCTTTTTAATTCTTCTAATTAATTGAGATGTGTCTTCCCGTGCTCTCTACAATGTCTGACATCTACTCAGTGGAGACCCCTAGTGTCCCCATGACAAAATGCCAGCCTTTTAATTCCTTCCAGGAAACAACCACGAGCTTTCCCAGAATGCATTTCTTTTTTACCTCGTCTGATGAGCACCATATGCAATTTAGTGTTATATTTTTCAGTGCAACTGCAGTTGTTTAAGAAGGGAGAGTGACTAGAATTTCTTCTGCACTCTATTGGCTGAAGGCACCAAATTCAAAGATAAACTTCGTGCTTGTTTTATTTGAAAGCTAGAAATTGGCCCAATTACAAGTATTGCAATGATTTAGAGTTATACAAAGTTCCCAGCTCCTTTTTCCTCTCTTATGTAGTTCTGCATGCCCAGCATAGGGGGAGGTGCCATGGATAGTGGGTGAGTCCTCCGTTTGAGTTAATCTGATCAAATTAATCACAGACATATGTAGTTGATCAAGCCAGACTCTTCTGTGAACCCCTCAGTGAGATTTGCTTTTCCCAGGTGTTTCTAAGTATGTTAAAACTGACAGTTCAACCTAAGTACCACAATATTCCTCAGTAAAACAAAACCAAAACAAACCTAAAAACGCAGATATGGTATACAGAAGCAAAATTTTCATATTCAATTTAACATTTTCTCCCAGGGAGTTATAAAATGTTGGGCATAAAGCCCATTGTTGGTCACGCCCTTTGAATAAATGTGAATAACCTGAAGGTATGCATTTAACGTATACAGAATATAGTCACTAAAATGGTGTGACTCAAACATGCTGCTGTACCAAATGTAATCATTTTCATAAATAGTGATCTCCCTCTTTCATTTTATTTTGAAGTTGTTTATTATCACATGACTGTCTTATACAGAGGTAAAAATCTGGACATTTTTAGAAGTTTACACCGTGACGTTGTGGCAGATCCGACATTGCATGCCAGATGCCTGGTGACATGCCAACTCCTCGTCAACACTCGACTGACCCTAATAAAGAGAACACATCAAACAAAAGACCATCAAGCAGGATGCCACTTCCGAGCCACAGCAAGCATCATGTGATTGGCGGTGACTGTGGCGAGAACTAAACTAAGGACGTATCAGCCAAGTGACTGATATGGGCAGTGACAAGTTATCAGCTGATTTCAGCTCGCCGGGGGCAAAGTCAGGGTGAGAATCAGAAGGAGTGTTTCTGTAGCTCTGACCGTTTATCAGCGATCACGTCCGCCATTTAGCTAAAGTAGTCAAAAATACTCTAGAATAAACCTTGCTACATAAATAAAATAGTGTAGCAATCTTTTTCTTAATCACAAAAGAGATAGCCATATGTATATAAATTATGAAATAATAAGATTTATGATGAGATAAATAGCAAAATGCCTTTTAGATCATTATCAATGCCCTCCATGGGAGTGAGGAAGATGACTTAGCAGGTGGAGTGATTGCTGTAGAAGAAGGAAGACTGGAGTTTGCATCCCTGGAACCCAAGTATGTGCTGGGTAGCATGGCAGTGCACCAGCAATTCCCCACTTGGAAGAGAGAGACGGGATACTCACAACAGCGGGCTGGTAGAATCAATCACCAAGCTCGGGTTTAGCGAGAGAACACGTATCCGTGAGTAAAGCAAGAAGAACAATAGAGAATAATTCCTGACATCAATCTCTGGCCACTATACATATGTGAACATGTACCTGCTTACATACATACCCACATATATCCAAATGTGCATATCTACATAACTACATGCATATCTACATGGGGGAAAAAAAAGAAAGAAAGAAATTAGTAGGCATACATTTTTAGTTGCATAGTTAAGTACCTGAACTTGGATTACGTCATTCAATATGTACTATATTTAGTACCTTTGGAAGGATACCAGAAATATAAGATATTGACTGCTAGATAAAGCATTCTGTCGAAGTCTGTCTTCTTTATATGAAATTAGAGGAGAGTATTGCAAACAGTGTTTGTCTTCATGTTTTACTGCTGGGAAGAGACACCATGGCCACAGCAACTCTTATCAAGGAACACGCTTATTTGGGCCTGGCTTACAGCTCAGGGGTTTATTCCATCATCATCATTGCCTAGACCTCAAGCATTTGGTGTCTTTTGTTCTCTTATTTTCCACCTTTCCAACAGGGGAAAGGTGAAGTCTCACTTGATGTAGAAAAGGCCTCTGAGAAACTCCAACATGCCTTCATTACGGAAGTTCTGGAAAATCTAGGAACACAGGGGATGAATGCAGTATGCTCATTGGCAATATCATGTTACCCATGAAGAAAAAGCTTTTTCAATAAAATCAGGAAGTCTCTCCAGTCCTGTTGAACATAGTATTTGAAGTCTTAGCTGGAGCAATAAAACAAACAGGAAAAGAGGGCACAGACAGGAAAAGAGAAGTTGATGCATCCTGATCATACATAAATTATTTATAAAATTACATGTACAAAAGGCCACAAAGACTCCACCAAGATCCCTTAACGTTCACCACCTCATTCAGCAATGCATCTGGACGCAAAATTATTACTCAAAAATTAGTAGCCTTCATATATACAAATGGAAAGCATACTGAGAAGGAAAACAATCCCACTCACAATCGCCTCAAAAATATCTTAGGATAAGTCTGACCAAGAGAGTAAAGAAATTTACAATGAAAACTTTAGGTATTTAAAAAAAAATCATTCACTCTGCACAATGCCCGACTGTGGGTCTCCGATTGTGGATTGTTTGTCCATCCCCCCCTTGTTTTTTTGCAACAGGAAGCTACAGGATGTTGGCTGAGAGAGACTCTGATCTATGAGTGTAACAGCCGAATGCCATTCGTAATCATTTCACCGCCATGTTCAGTATCAGAACACAAGTATCTTGTTTCCCCCTAGACCACTGGCCCATCCAGCCTCTATTTCTTGGTCACCCAAGTGGGATCATGCATGTGCTCCCTCCTAAGGTATAACGTTGAAGAAGATACCAGAAGTTGGAATGACCTCCTATGCTTGGGAAAAATGTGCCAATCTAGCAAAAGCAATTTCAGTGTAATACCAATAAAAATTCCAGCTTAATCCTTCACAGCAATGAAGAAAACAATTTTAAAATTCGCATGGAAAAAAGTCGAGAAGAACGCAAAACAATAGTAACCCTCAGGGTATACCATAACACCTGAGTTCCAGTCATGTTGGATGCCGGAGCAGTAAAAACAGCAGCACTGACTCCAAAACAGATGCATTTATCAATGAGATGAAAACCAAAGATCCAGATGTAAATTCATGTACTGCAGTCAATTGATGCTGGCAAAGCCACAAAAGCATATACTGGAGAAAAGGCAGAGTCTTTAACAAACAGTCTTAACTGAATATCCACAAGTAAAAGAAAAAATTTGTTCCTAATCCCTCATTCTGTACACAAACTTATTTCAAATAGATCAAAGGTCAGATCAAAGACCTGAAGTCTTGAAACTTCCAGAAGGAGGAGTAATCACTTCAATACAGGCACAGGCAAGTCCTTTGATTAGGTCTTTGGTTGATCAGGAAATGAGACTAGAATCAACTCATGGGACTTCATGAAATTGAAAGCTTCTGTATTTTAAAATAAAGTGTTAATCAACTGAAGATGCAGCCTGCAGATTAGGAGAAAACATTTGCTAGCTTTATATCAAACAAAGGAGTAGTATCTAGAATATATAAGTAACTAAAGAAGAAGGAGAAGGAGAAAGAAAGGGAGAAGGAGGAGGAGGAGGAGGAGGAGGAGGAGGAGCTGAACACCCAAAAAAACAGCCCAGTAAAAAAACACAGATTACTGAGAAGAGAAACTACAAATGGCCAAGAACTATTTTTAAAAAAATATTCACCATACTTAGGTGTCAAGGAAATGCAAATTAGCCTCGTATTTGTTAAATATATCTTATTAGAGAATGAAAAGTTTTTAACCAAAAATAGTCAGTATTAAGCACATGTTTTCTCTTCATTCTTAATTATAATAAATTCCGATCTTTTAATGAACATTACTGCAAATTAGTAAGTAAAACCTAAGCAATGATGGTGCTGTTACTTCTCTGAGTAGAAAGTACAGGTAACTTGTCATTATAAGGTTCTTAATGTAAGGTCCTTAATGTAGGGCACCGTGACCACAAACAGCAAGTTGGGGAGGAAAGGATTTATTGGATGTTCATGTCCATCTCCCAAGTCCATCATGGAAGGGCGCCAGGACAGAAACTCAAAGTAAGAACTGGAGGCTGAGTCAGAGTCTGTGAAGGGGCGCTGCTCACTGGCCTGCTTCACGTGGCTGTCTCATCCTGCTTTGTTATAGAACCCAGGACCACCAGCCCACTAATGACCCCATGTAGCAGGACACTTAGAAGACATTTTTGTTATTTGGATTTCTTTAAAAACAAAAAATGGCATTTGAATTAGGTTTCCGTTCCCACCCCAGCGGTGGTAGAGCTGTTTATGAGTTGGGTTTGGAGTGCTTGATGCAGGTGGCTATTATTCGGTTATGTGCAGTCGTTCTGGCACCTGGAGCTTCTTGGCTGCAGATGGGAACTTTTGGCACAGGGCATCAAAGGTCTGAAGGCCCAAGAGCTGGTGTGCTTGTTGTTGGCTGCTGGCTCATTGGTTGGGTTTGCTGTCGTTAGTGTGATAATTCCTAAAAGAACAAAGGTTGGAGAGATTGGGTTTACAGACCGTGAGCTGAGACGCTCGTCTGACTCACTGTCAGCTAGTCCTCTTCAAGCTTAGGACAGCCTAAAAGAGGCTGTGAAGATTTCTATCTTTCTCTCATTCCATATGAAGGCCTGCAAAAGCAGTGAAGATTTCTTTCTGTCCTTCCGTTCTCTTTCCCTGAATTGAGGGTAAAATTGTAGTGTATTGCTACAGCACCACCCGCAATGATGTGGCCCTCCACCCATCAGTCACTAATTAAGAAAATACTCTGCAGGCCACCACACAGCCCAATCTTATTTAGCCATTTTCTCAATTAAAACTTCCTCCTCTCAGAAGACTATAGTTTTTGTCAAAGTTGACATAAATCTAAGCCAGTACTGTCTCAACTTCACCTTCTATAAAACTTAGCCAATAATAAGCATGCCTACCTCAGGGAGCAGTTCTATTAAATAGCAAAAGCAAAGTGAGTCACAGAGAGAAAGCATTCATTGTACTTGTAGGGCTAGTGTTTTTTACAATAGAGAAATCACTGAGAAAACAGTCTTATTTTACCAGCTCTTCTATATTGAGAATTGTCTACTGATTTTTACTTATTAGCTCTTCAGATTTTTTTTTTCTGGGTATAATGTCCATATTTTGGGCTGAGAGGCTCCTCTGGAATTGGAGTTCTAGATGGGTGCAAACTGTCTGAAGTAGGTTCCGGAAACTGGTCTTAGATCCTCTGGTAAGTAGTGAGTGCCCGTAAAACTGTACTTTCTTTCCAGCCTGAGGCTGCTGAACTTTTGAAATATGAAATATGGCAAACCCTACAAGCCTACATAAACATTTCTGCGTAATTAGAAGCATGTGTGGTATTTAATCTTGATAACTAAAACTTGTCACTAAAATTATCTAAAGTTGTGACATATTCGCTTGTAATATCTGACAGGAGTCTCCCCTAAAGGATAGCGCAGAGGAGTCTTTTTATATGTCTTATCTTGTATACTGTTTAAAGGAATAGAAGTATACACTTAGTTAAAGTCATTTTTAAGGTATTTTAATGCATGCATTCAATAACGGGGTACCATTCTGAAGAGAACACTTCTTGCAATTACTTTCTCCAAGGGCACTGATTGAACTAAATTGATTTAAAAATGTTAAAATTATTTTGAAATTTTATTAAAAAATTCCTATTAAAATTACTTATTAAACCATATTCAAAGCACCGAATTCCTTAACATCACTCAGTAGTTTATTCTTTTTTATAGTGGTTTAGGAACAGAAACGATACTTAAGCAAAGAAGGGAAGTTGAGAAGAATTTGATACGTAGATAAGGAAGTTTCTGGCATTTTTTCTCCTAAGCAAGTAACTCCATGGCTACACACTTTAAATATAAAATAGACTTTTAAAGGAACTAGTGATTTGATTTGAATTTTGCTTTCGCTATCTGGAGACAGACACTAAATAACAATTGTTCAGATCTAAATTTCAATCTGCTCTCGTTACTGAAATGAAAACCCAAAGTTAATTTCTAGCGTGTTAGAGATCGTCAGAGACACACATTAGGGAACTGCACTCACAAACTGTAGAAACAGTTCTATTTAAGCCAGGCTCTACACTGGTAAAACATGCATAAATGAGTGCTCTTCTCTCCCCAACAGGATTCATATTTTTATTTCTCTTATGTCACAGCCTAGGACCCTGGGAGTCATGAAAGGAAAATGATCATAGAACTAGCAGGAAGAAGAAACCGTGGAGGGGCTCTGAACACGCACGCGTACTCGACTGTGATCTGGTTTGTGAACATAAGCAAGAAATATGAACATCTCTGAGTTGCAGAAACTGATTTCCACAATTGAATACTGGAATTTTTTTTTCACAGAATTGATAGGAACATACAGATTAAGTATATGGAAGAACTCTGGGAGGACAAAAGCACTTCATTTTCAAAGATCTTTTAAACAAGTACGATTATGTATTAATCATACAAATTTATACAAAATCCATACAAAAATGATAAAGCTTTTCCAGTGTATAAACACTTAACTGGAATTATTATCAATAAAAAATTCATTTTCGGGAAGAAAGTTTTAGAGTCTTTAGTCAGCTAATCCTGTTGTTCATTTATGGCTGTTATGGAAATGGCCACGTAGCATTTGGGATATGGGCACCACATATTTAAAAAGAGTTGCTTTCAAACTTCTGCTGGTAAAGTGAGCCGGAACATTAGAAGCTCTCTCTTTGCTTTGATATGATAATGATATTTTTATTATTTACAGGAGTGTGTAAAATGTGGTATGAGAAGTTATAATTTGCAAATCAAGGCACAGTAGTGAGAGGCCCATGTCACTAGCTGCAAGGTGAAATGGGGAATAGCTTAGATATCATTTGTTCAACAATATTTTTCAACAGTTCATTTACAAATTTTGCACTGTGCAGAACTTTTTAAATTCAGGTTTGTATTAACTGCAGTGCACCAAAGTCACTAAGTTTATTGTTTAAGATGTCCAAACTCCCCTGGGTGTCTTCTAGCTGAGAATAATGCATTATCTTTCAGTTTTCTAATAACACGTAATAAATCGGGCGTAGCATTATCTCCGATGTTGTTCGAGTTGATTTCTCTAAAGATTCGTGAAGCGCCCTTCTCAGAGGGCCGTCAAGCAGCTGGGGAAACCCAGCAGTGAGAAGCTCACTCCAGCAAGGAAGAAAAGACACAAACAAAAACAAAACAAAAAACCCTCAAAAAACAGTATTTGATCTGAGTTAAACAAACAAGTAGAAAATTTTAAAGACTTTTTATCACTCAGAACTCAGTTCCCACGCGTCCATCATATCTGATATGGTCGTATTTCACTACATACATGCGTCAGATTCACCTAAATGAAAAGTGAAACGAGAGAAAACATATCAACAGAAATAATTTAGTCATGTGCGCATATACACATATCCATGCATGTGTATGTACATATACACACAAATAAACAGATGCACAAATTCATAAAGCAGAGTAGACTATGACTATGTGTTCAGGGATGTTATTCCTTGGACCAAGATGTGGACAAATCTCAACTCACCTTAGAAAGTGCCAATCACACAGAAAAGTACCAATACCAAGAGAGTCCAGCTTGGGGAATTCATGAGTTTATTGAGGTTACTTATAGGAACACGGGTGACTTAAAGTTGGCTGAAAGCAATCCCAGCTTTGGTAACAACTCTCTAAAGCTTTAAAGCAACAACCCTTTTCATAAGTCGCAGGCATCTAGACACCAGTTATATCCCTAACAAGGTACAGTTTCTTCGTGGTGTATAGCTCCTTTCTCTTGCCTTTACAGTCTTTTTCAATAGAGATATAGTTTACTTTTCCAAAGTTACATAAAATTGACTAGCCTCTGAAGAGACTAGTAACCCATTGGTCACCATTGACTAGTAACCCACGCTGGGAGAGGCTTGCCCATCTAGACCAACAGCATCTGTAAACATGTTCAACTTACTCAGCAACCCTGTACTGAATATTTTAGAATCCCAAAGGCAGTGGTGATGACCTGGGCATTAATCTCAGTTACAAATGAATAAGAAAAGAAATGAAGAATTAAACTTTTTAAGTGGAATTAGGGGAGAAATTATGCAGTAAAATATGTTTCTACCAATCATGTGCTTCTTCTGGCTTATCAGGGAAGAATTCAAAGATCCACAGAACTATTTATTGAGGGCTTTTATTCTTGTAACAGCAGATAAAACTCATTCATTTATTACTATTCCTGGATCACCTGACATTCCCTCTTGAGGTTGGGAGATAAAGCCGCCTTTATTGAAACTTACAATCACAGCGCGAGGAAAGCATCCCTAAGGAAAACTCCTTAATTTTGAGAGAAGCCTACCATTGAAATGTCATCCACTTTTTCAATAAACCATTGATACCAGCTGGAATGATTTAAAAATGGCACTCAAAGAATAATTGAAGAGAAGAGTGAGCTGGGCTTAAATAAATACTCTTAGGTAATATTGTAAGTAAAAAAAAAATCTTTAAAAGATGACAGGACATTGTCAGGTTTTTATTATGGAGAAATATAAAATCAAACCCAGGTCAGAGGTACTCACATAGCTCTGAGCAATAGTGAAAGGAGTTGTTGGACAAAGATCAATATTCTAAAACCTTGTTTTAAATATCGTAAGGAAAGTAGGCCAGAGTGTTTGGCAGGCGAAAGAAAAGAAGGCTACCTTGACAAAATAAACTTGCAAGATCTTCCAGAAGCCAAAGGACTTTCTCAAGGAATTTGTTCTTAAGCTTCCGACGGGGCATTCCATAAGGATAGAAGCCAGTTGAATTTAGCACCCGCTATTACAGCCTCTATCAGGAAATTACACCAATGCAGAGCAAGCGCACAAATGAGCATGTTAGTTCTGAATAATGAACAATCATACGGTCTAGGTAATAACAAACAAGCTGTCTGACTGAAACGGCCCAACAGGCTTCTCCCCGTCTTGCTCTATCTCTTGCTCTTACTGTATTTGGAATCAATTCGATCTTGAGTATTATATTTCTTGTGTGTCCTGAAATCTCATTTTTGTTTTTCAGTAAGTCAGTATGACTCAGACTCAAAAGGTCAACGTCTTGGACAAACCTTTCTGATTTTGTCTTTGATACATTGTGACAATTTTATTATCTTTCTTCTTATCTAATATAAAAGCTTGCCTCTCATATTTTGTTGGGAGTGTGCATGGGAGCCATCCCTGATAAAATGTGCCTTTCAGGGACCATCCAAATATATTGATATTATTAAGATAGCATTGTATCCAGTCATAAAGCAGGAGGATAAGGTTTTGAGTGTTATTCTATTCATGAATAGTGAGTAGTTATAATACACTTTTTTATTTAGAATGGTATCCATGTTTAGACAGTAACCACCTGCATTTTTAAGGATCAAGTGAGTAATTAATACGGTGTTATGATCACACAGTTTTGGGGTTCATGTGTGAACATGTATTTCAGACAAAGGCCGGAAATAGGTTTTAAATGATCTTTCACTGATGGTTTATTTTTCTAATTTCACTTGTGGTAGTCTCATGTTTTCCTGTTAGTTAACCCATCATTCCATTTTGGAATTTCAGTTGTGTGTTTGTTCTAAGGCAGGGTCTCACATAACACGGACTGGCCTCCCAGGTATTACATAGCTGACCTTGATCTTGAACCCTGGACACTCTTTTGTTTTTTAATCTCCAGAGTACTAGGAATAAAAGCATGACAGTCACACCCTATGTCTAGGCTGGAAACGACATTTGTCGGTTTCACACAACTTCAGCTTCTTTACATATAGTGTGGTTGATGCTTTTGGACACTGGCCTTTTCTAGTTTATATGTATGGCTCACAGCTTCGATTCCTGTGAGCGTGGCACAAATCTCTAGATTGGCTTTAACAACGGTGATATCTTCCATCAGCCTCAATCCCAGGGAGCAGTACATGGGTCAACAGTTAACACTGTGCCTGTAATATGACGAACCCCACCATGGGTTGGCTTTTATACTCACTCCAATCTCTTCTTTTCACTCTTTCAAAGCCAAAAAGCTGAGGACTTTTGAAATTTTCGTACACTTTAAGCAAAACATCTTTCCCATCTTTCCTTCTCCCTAAAAGAAATCTGACAAAAATATAGACCCATGAAGAGAACTCCATTATAACCATAATACATATTATCCACGACATCTTCTGTTTTATACTCCCTACTCTTTTGAATACTGGATTACTCTATGCTTGAAAATATGGGTTGGCCAGTCACAATGATCTCTTGCATTGTGTCCAGCAATAATTTCTAGAACAAGCTTCTCCTGCCTTAACCTACTTTTTCCAAAGATTTTCACCTGCTTTCCACTCTAGCCTCTTACTAGCTGGGTTACTGACGCCTGGTGTCACCTGAAATTTTGGATGTCCAAAATAATGTGGTGGCCGCTACCTTTTTCTCCCAGCTTTTCAATTGGTCTCTTATCCTTACCAACTTCTCAACGGTTCTTCCAGCACGTTAGAATATTCTGCGTTAGACTCCTGTCATTACTCAGTCCTTTTCATTAGTATGACCTCTCCTAAAATATTCTCTAGAGTTAAGATATGAGTCAGTTATTTGAAGTAACGTGTGTAGACACGTTATATAGTTTATACATATGCTTATACAGTTGATCTCTGTGTATATCTGTGCAAGCAGGGTATGTGCGTGTGCATGCAGGCAGGAAGCCTGCCCAGGCGTTATCCGACTCCCAAGACACATACACATTTGTGGGTTTTAGTGGGTGCAAAGTTCCCAAGGGAAAGTGCGGTGCAGAGTCACGAACCCAAGAAACAGACTCTGGGGAACGCCTCCATGGTGCAGTTCCATGGTGCAGTCCGTTCACTGTGTAGGGAAGCCAGTTTTTATGGAGAATGACGGGTGGTGCAGAAGGGGAAGTCCTATAACATTGGTCTGTGCTTACTAGATACTTCAATCAGCCTATTTAAAGCTTGTTAATCCAAGAGGGATGGGTAAAGGTCAGTAATGGCCCAATAGCCAATATTGGTGAACAAGGTTTCTGTAAAGACAGAGGAAGGGAACCATCCTGGCAGGCTTTTCAAGTAGTGTACCAAGGACCCGCCATTTAAAATCCACGCATGCATGTGAGTCAAGGTACTGGCCCAGTGCAGGTGCTGGAGCCCCACCTCTCTCTCCTGCCGTGGTGATCCAGTAGCTACCAATACACATTTAAGTCTAGAATGCATGCTTCCTTGAAATAAGCCTAGAAGATCATACAAGTGATACAGTGCGTACAAATTTATGTTACAACAATATTATAAAATGCTCCTAATAAGCTATACTTTCTACGTATTATACATACTGCTTTCTCTACTTTCTTCAAATATCACAGGGGAAAAAAAGTATTTTTTAGATATTTTTCCCCCTGAGTTATGTGCTTTCTTCTTCAATTAGAAAAAGAGGAGTTCGTTAAAAATTTAGAAATCATTCTTTCAAATGGTTTCTCTTTCTTGAGATCCTGCATGCTTCAGTCTTCTCCCTACGATGATCGTAGCCAAAGAGAGACTGGCCCTTTAAGCCTGTGTTTTCGGTGAGTCCTTCCTTTGTGTGACTTCACATTTTAAAAAAAAAAATTTATTGAATTTCCTTCTCGATATTCTTCTCCAGAATATAATATAGTTTACCTAAGAACAAAGAAGGGAGGTCTCCCTCAGCATTCAAAGGTGTCCTCTGTCATTTCTCCTTAGTCATGCTTTTCCTATCCACTTCTCTACCTAGTGTCTGTCTGTCCTCCTGTCTGTCCTTCTAAGTTCTCTTTGTATACATTCATGTAGATAAGCGTATATTCACATGTATTATATATATATATATATATAATACATATATATGTTTGTGTTTTCAGAATAAGTTTGCATAATTCCCAGTGTGGGGAAGATATCCAGTAATTGAATGATAATCTGATAAATGATGGGAAACAACACTGACTGAATTTGGTGTTTCCTATCTTGTATTACTGAAGAAGAATTTCCATTTTATTTCCATGAACAAAGAAACATGTTCTCAGAGAGTCTGCTCTAAAGTCTTTTACTTCTTATCTCCCGACGATGCTTCGGTAGAGACTTGTTATTTATCAACACTAGCAGGGTGACTTCAAGTGAAGTAGGGTGTTGGCTCTCTTCCAGTGATGAGATTTTTCAGGTTGAATGCACTTGCGTTGGAACTGCTCCAATTGCAGAAGTGTTGCTCAAAAGTTCATGTGTCTGGGTATTTAGAAATATCTAAGTCTGTATAATTTGAAATATTTTCCACTTTGGAGCATTTAAAATTTTTGCCCTTTTCTTATATTTTACAGAGACTGAGATAGATGAATATACCTTAACAAAAACAATATGCACACATGCATGAGAAAACTAATTACTATTGTGTCTACTACACTTTGATTTTAATAACTATATATATATATATATATATATATATATATATATATATATATATATCCTATTGGTATTCAATTTGTTGCTTCACTTACATAAACAAATGGAAGACAAATTACTTTTCTTCTTCCTTTCCTCTTTGGTGTTATGAATTGAAGCAAGGACCTGTTTATACCAGGCAAGCAGGGAAATACTAAGTTACACCCTCAGCTCCCTGTCTTACCTTCTTCATCAACATTTCCCAGATAAAAACCTCTCATTTTGCTTTGTCCAGTGGAGTCAGTTCTAAAGCTTTGGGTCTGTAGTTGTGTTGTGTACTCCTTCTTCTCTCTAAACAGCAGATATAGACTATTTTACTGTACATTACCCAAGATTATTTGGAATGAAAATAATTTTTAGTCAGTTTCTGATACCCTTAAAATTCCAAATTTGATAATAACATATCTTCCTTTTTCATAAATGAAAAAGTTTAAAAATATGTCAAATTATCACTAAAATATCCTATTTACACATGAGTACAAAAATTCACCCTACTTAAGGAACTGACATTGTAGAGAATTATTGTTGTAGAGAATTATTTCTCTGAATATACTGTGAGCACACTGGTTGACAGGTGTGTACGGGAGATAGACATCTTTTCTACTCTGTTTTGTAAGAATCATTGGACAATTTTCACTTAAAATATATTTCATTAGAGCATTTTTGATGGTATTTTATTTTTTCTTGAATATCTCCCGCCCTGACCTGTCATTTTCCAACTGCCTAAAGGGTTTTGTGCCAGGTGTAGAATTCTGAAGTAAACATGAAACTTCTTCTCCCTTTGAGCACACTCCAGCTGTGTTCCCACACCAGACATCACATTAGCAATGCTGCATGACCTGAGGATATCTCTTATCAGTATATGAACTTGACGGAATGCAGCAATTAATTCACCTCTGCATAATCAACCCCCAGTAACCACAACAGCACTGAACTGAATCTTTACTCTGAAATATTATGACTCCGAATAATTTCTAAGCCTCGGTGGTTGTCTTTGGTGATTCCTCAAGATAGGAAGTTAACAGATGCTTCACAGTCTCACACTATAGACTTCACTTGGCAAAAATCCAAGTACCTCTAAAAGTAGAAGTTAAAAGTTCATAGGTCACTTAACAAAAAGTATAAATTTTTAAATCTGCTCACCTATTCTTTTTGGCACTCGGGTAAGTGTTTGTCATCTATTAGCTCATGTAGTATTAAGATCAAGTTTACCCCGGGTAACGCTGTTTGAATCTCCATGGAGAAGTCTATAGTTATATATGGATAGAAAATATCCTCAGGTCAATGCTAATGCGATGCCTAGAAATTGAGGCTAAGTTTTATTCCGGGTCAACGTATGCTATCAATCTCCCCATGTCTTAAATCTCTACACGATAACACCACAGAACACACTCAGCTCACTTTCAACCAGTGGGTTTCCTGTGCACCTAGGTAACCGAGTCTTGAGACATTAGACTCAAGACATTAGCCATTGAATGTCTCCCAATGTTTTGTTACATAGTCCACATTCTAGATTGCAGACAACACACAGCCAAAACAGTGCTTGTTTTAGACCCTATATTTTGCTTTAAACAGATAGCAAACGCTTATTTATTTGGCTAAGTGCCACGTCTTGTTTGAAATGTTCACTCCTTTAAGAGCTGTGTGCATCTGATCTACCTCTATTCTTATCACGAAACTTTTACCAAGAAAAATCTATACATATCAGAACGAATAAAGCTAAAACTATCCAGCATAAGAGAATATTTTATCATTGTTTGCACGTAAATATGTACTTATATAAATTCAGGATATTTGCAAGTGTACGAATCTACTTAGCTACACACATCAAAAGAGGAAGCTGACTCCTTTGAGTGTTTACCCTTCACTTTTAATATGCATGAGTCTTATTTATACAGCAGCGTTGTTTGAATTTTACAGATCTAAACGTAAAAGACTTCCACCGTTTCCACTGGCAGAGGTCGGATTCCAGACTCAAGATTTTGAAAACAGAGTGAAAGGGGAGAATGGGTTTGACCAGAGCAAGGCTGTGCGTGCAGGACTGTCCGCTGCGCGAACCCAGACAAGTCTCATGCCAGTTTCCAGTCTGCATGAGCTGTTGGTACCTGTTTCATGTGCATTTACTTTCACGCTTCTTTTGCTGAGGGTCTCAAAACCAGTATCCGTTTAGAATATAAGCAAAAGATAGCGGTCAGCAATTGTGTTTCTTAGCCACAGTTTGCTTTTTCTGTTTGTCTGAGTACTGAAATTTATATTAAATCATATTTCCACACAAACTATCTAAACTGGTTTCTAGAGAGGAAGAGGACCGGCTCTCTCTTATAAAATGCATCCACCGTTTTTAAGTATGTCTTACAAATTAAATAGTAAATAATACAAACAATATTAATTACTACTTTTGAAAGGTCAGCCTGAATGCTAAATATAATTATTCAATAATAAATTTAAATAACGGTATGATATAAAAATATACACCTGTGTAATTAATATTAGTGAGTATCAACTTTTGAATTCTGGAAATCAACATCTGAAATTGCTATTTGTAGAATATATATTAGTGAATATATATTAGCCAACAAAAATATTTGAAACACAAACTGTAATTGAAGCAAGACTATTTTAAATGTGCTCTATTTTCTAGTCTGTTATTCAGGAACTCATATTTTCATTCCATAAGGAGAAAGAACTACTTGTACTTAGAATTAAAACACATCACACATCCAATTTTTATGTTCTTATACAATAGATATTAAATTTTTTTTTTTTAAATTGAGGTATCCGCAGAAATAAAGCATGCATTGCAGAGGAGGCAACTTATTCTGGGAGACCAACGCCATTTCCAGCAGTGACTGCAATAACATGAAACAGAGCATCGGGCATTTAAAGCCGGAGACTCTCTGCAGTGCATTCCAGAGGTAAGGCATGATCTACTCTAGACCTTTCCTTTCTTGTGATTGAAGGTTCTTTTGAGCAAAATGTTTGATTTTATGTTTTTGCCAGTGATTTACAGGCAGCATGGTGATAAACTACAAGGCCTTTACATATATTGAAAATTGACTTCTATAAGCTGTGTGCTTTGAACATTGTCAATGTACATATACAATATACGTCGTCCGTATAGAGTTCCCTCCTTCAAGTACTAACGCGTTACTACTGCGTCCCTTGCCATCTGGAAATACTGGTGTGTTGATCTTTCTGGAATCAACGAAAGCAGTTTTGGCCATTGTTGCAAAAGTGCTCAGTCAGCGATTCCTCCGGCGATGAGTGAGATTCGAAGTAAAGCTGAATTTTCTCAGTTCTTTGCTTGAACATAGTAGGTTCAATAGCTTTTGCTATTGAATTGCGTCAAAATATTTTTTGAAAAGAAGATTGATCCCCAAGCATTAGCTATGAATTAACTAGCATTCATATCACACTGGGCACTATGCTTCAGGACTGAGTAAGGAATATTCAGATTAATCTACTCTGTTAGGGATACCTTGTGCTATGGTGCCTGATGTTAGATGAATATAAACAGTCCTTGAAAATTCAGAATAGGCTAAGTCTTCCATCACACCTAAGAAACTAGAAGAACCAGAATCTAGAAGACATGTTTCCTGTAAGCAAAGTATCAAACTATATTCTCTCGGCATCACATTGTCTCAATGAACATTTCTCAATGTCAGTTCTTGGAGCTGGCAGAAAATTACACACTGTATCAGTTAATTACAGATAAAATAACACGGCATTTGGTTTCATGACCAATTTTAATTAATTACAAGAGTCGCATTGAAGAAACTATTGATTTATCAACACGAAGCCCAGTTACAGATATTGGCACACATAATTTTAGTTAGCTAATCTCTTCTCTGTCTCCCCTATAATCTCAGCAGGCTTTGGCTCAGTTTCAAATTCTGTCAAAATATTTGCACCAAGTAGAATTTTGAAAATCAACCTATTTTGTTTCATTCAGAGACTGATTAAACAGCTAATTAGAACTCGCAGACATGAATCCCTGCTAATCCACTGTGGCGTAAATGAATTCATGGCATAGTTTGAGAACATAATCTGGCAAAAGCTAAATGGGCCACATAGAAAATAAAGCAGTCAGTGTTTCTGATATATTTAACAAAATGATTCTTTTTATCACAATGGGAAGAGTGAAGCACTTGGACAAGTTATGAAAGCAGTCTGAGACTTAAGAATTGCTCTGTCTCGGATTTCTACTTTTCAGAATGTAGTTTATCACTGAGGAAGTCCTACACACACGCAACTTATTTTGTGCGTAGCAATGACATAAGATCATAGGAAGCCTTCCCCTTACACCGTTTGTTTTTCCGACGACTTCAGTTACAGAACCCAGAGTCACATACAGTGCTTGTCACAAGATTCCATGAGCGCCTGCCTACTCGGAACTAACCAACCCTTTTTTACCTTAGTTACTCACTGCGCACGCGCTGAGGCTTTTATTGACCCTTGTGCGGTTTATCTGGTCGCCTCTCTGTCTGTGCCATCGGAGGAGAAGGGGAGTTGCTCGTTTTATCACTCGTTCTTTGTAAATGACTTTTCCATTTGTAAAGATTGATCAAAGAATGAAAGATTCCATGCTTAAAATTAGACACCATCGATTCCCGCGATTTCCACCATGGCTGCATTTTTCTTGGGAGAAGCCAATTATATTCAGAAGCTCGTGTAATTAGCTTGAGAATCTAATATTACTAATGAGGAAAATCGAGAAGCTTTTTCAATGATTTGGATTTTGTTTCCCCTACATAAACTATTACAAATCTGTTAATCATATCTGTGATGCTTTAAAAAAAATCCCTGATATATTTTTTTATATGTATATAAACCGTTTAAACTGGTTTCAGGTTCATACTAAAAGCCCAAATAAGCGTTTAAATTTAGTAGATTTTGTAGCAAATCCCTACCTCTCAAAGTTTTCAGATAGTATCTCTTACCCTTTGAAGGAAGACCACTTTGTCTACATTTCGTCTCAAGGGCAGATACTTCAAAGTAACATACATATTAGAAGGTCATTTTCTATCGACTATAGTAATTCATCATTGTCATTTTATAACAAAAGTCAACCTGGGGTGTTGGCTGGATGGATTACCATAAAAATCTTGTGTTTTGAAAGCTTATCTCTGATTCAACTACAGTTTAATATATCTGCAGATGCTAACCATTGTGAACTTAGAACTGTGAAATAAAGACCACAGTCATCATTTTGATTGAATTAGAATACAATGTAGAGCATCTTCCAATCAGCTGCTATGGTATCTGGTGAGTATAGTTCTAAAAAGCGTGCTACCGAGTAAGATTGCTGGTCTTGAATCTGCAGTGCTGGTTATACAGGTTACTTCATGCAGCAAGGGCAATGGGATGAGCCCTGCAAACAGATTTCTCTGCACGCCCTTTGCAGCAGAACTCTGCCCTAGCAAATAGATTTCCGATGAGGAGAAATGTGCCCTACGTGCTATTTAGTCTGTTAAGCACTAGACAATCTGTTCTGTAACAGATCAATAACACATCTCTTAAATGATATGACATGGAGTTTACTTGTAAATAAGTTACTAGTAGGGCTGAATGTTTCACATAATCTCACTGTTTTAGTTAGGGCTATCTAGAGAAACAGAACCAATGGAAAGCTATATTCTCTCTCTCTCTCTCTCTTCCTCTCTCCCCCTTTCTCTCCTTCCCTCTCTCCCCCTCCTCCTCCTCTCCCTCACTCCCTCCCCCTCTCTCTGTCTGTCTCTTTGTCTCTGTCTCTCTCTCTGTCTCTCTCTCTGTCTCTTTCTCTCTCTCTCTCTCTCTCTCTCTCTCTCACACACACACACACACACACACACACACACACACACAATCAGAATTTAAGAAGCCGGTTTTAAATTAGTGAAATCAGCTATATCCCAGCTGAGGAGCTGAGAACCTGTTATTCCTAGTTCCTGGAGGCTGAATGCCTCAACAGTAGGTGTTGTAATCCTGCAGTGCTGTTTCTCAGCAGGGGTGACAATTGGAAGTACTGGGTCCACAAGGCAGGGTGCCTCCGTAGTCCAGTCTGAAGCCAGAAACTGAGAAGTTTCCTGGTCCCTAGACCATGATAGCAGCTCAGATATGCTGGCTCTGCTCTCAACATAGGAACCATCAATGGCAGCAACAGATAAAATCAACCGGAAAACAAGAGGGAAGATTCCCCGGGCAAAAGGCTAGACAATATTCCACCTTACATACTCTTATTGGCTGCTTCTAGAAGGTGCCACCTACAATTAGGTGGGGTCTTCCCCATCCATAAGGCAATCAGAAAGATTCTTCAAGGGAGCTGCCCTCCTCATTTGATTTTAATTTGTGGCAATTTGACATCCAAACCTACAACAATACGCACCAAGACCTCTAGACACGTTCTCTCAGAAGAAAGTGTTTTCAATTAGTTGCCATCATGAAAATGATGTTATGTTTTCCATAAAGACGGACGTTGGATATGGAAAAATGCTCATACATGTTCAGTTATTAAAATGTCCCATTTTCTGAAGGAAAATGGAGGGAGAATGGGTCTAAGAGAGGGCAGACCAGGGAGAGCTGATCTGGTTTAGAAAGAAATGTGTTCTCCGAAAAGTGAATTTGAACACAAGGAAAAACATTGCCGACGTCTACTGAGAAATGTCCCTGAGTTATTCTAGCCTACAGACATGTGATTGCACAGACACAGGATAAGGTTCTTGCTATTATTTTATTATTGTTATTTTATAAATAGTAAAATGGTTTCTTCAAAGGTACAGAATAGGTGATTACCAATCTGACAGATAAGCTAGACTCTATATTCTATACTCTCTTCTTTTCCAAGTATATACGTATATGTGCTTATGGGTTTAAGCAGTACCTTTACATAATAAAGCTGACTAGCCTTTCAGCTTAGACTAAAATATAAATCCTATAGACAGAGCTGAAATTTTCAGCTGTTTTTATTTTTTTGTTAGTTTGTCTTGTTTGTTTTTTTACACACTGATGTCACTATTTACCTCAAGCATGACTTGGTTTCTCATATCTCCATTTCTCTAGCCAACAGACAACAGCAGAATTTCTTCTTTTAAAAATATTTTGTGAAAAACATAATCCAGGTACAGAAAATAACGCAAAACATGTATCTACTGTCCAGGGGCTGTACACACACACACACACACACAGACACACACACACACACACACACACACACACACACACACACACAGACACAGACACACACACACACACACACATACACACAGACACACACACACACATACACACAGACACACACACACACATACACACACAGAGACACACACATACATACATACACACACAGACACACACACACACACACACACATACACACAGACACACACACACACACACAGACACACACACATACATACATACACACACAGACACACACACACACACACACACATACACACAGACACACACACACACACACACAGACACACACACACACACAGACACACACACAGACACACACACAGACACACACACACACACACACACACAGACACACACACACACAGACACACACACACAGACACAGACACACACACACACACACACACACACACACACACAATTCCTTTAGCCACCAGACACGTGAGATACTGTATATTTCTTTGTAAAAATGTTTCAACATGAAATTGAGATTTCTTATTTGTTCTAAAAATTATCACTTAGCATCCAAACATATGTTTTGTGGTTTTCATCTTCATTAACTTATAGCCTAATTGATTGTCAGTCAAAGATTATATGCATAATTTCAATCATTCACATTAGTTTAAGATTTTTCTATATAACACATGGTGGAGTTTTTAAATAAATGTTCTGTTTATGCCCTGGAAAGGTGCCTATTCTGAAGTTCTGAATGTGTGATGACTTTATCTTCAGTCAAGTGCCCCGACACTGATATTTGAACCTTCTCCTCTTATTCATATTGGTGAATTTGTTCCTTTGTTACTTAGAGGGCTGGGATAAAGGATCTCACTACAGTTATGAGATGTTTTATTAATTCATTTTTTTATGTCAGCTTTGTTGTATAATTATGAAACTTTATAGTTTGTTGATTAAGTAAATGTTTTTCTATGGTAAACATTTACTCTGCTTTATTAATACTTTTTACATTGCAATATAATTCGATGTAATATTTTCATAATAGTACTGGTGCTTGAATTGCTTATACTTACACGTAATTAATCTTTTTCCCTTCTCTATGTTCTGCATATTCCCAATGTAAATAAGACTTAATTGGCTCATTTCTTACAGTTTCATGGTCTTTGTCTTTAATTTGAGCATGTAGCATATGTTTCTTATTTATGCACAGTAAACATTTTATCTGTATACCCTGTGTCATCCTTTTATTTAACCTACTTTTGGATAGATTTTTCAATAAAGTTAGAGTTGATTCATTCAATTTTCTATTCCGTCAAAGGGATTTGGGGCTGGTGAGCGGCCTTATAGTATAAAGTGACTTGACTCACAAGCCTGATAACTTGATTTCGATTCTCAGACCCCACCATGGAAGGAGGGAACTAAAGGAACATTTATAAACCTTTACTGATTGATGCATTCATTTATCTTATTTTTATAAATAACTGTAATTGATCTCTTGTTTATAAATAAAAAGCAAATATATTCTTTGTGAATAAAGCTCTAGAAGCCAGAGATTAGAAAATCACATGCCATAAACAGGCATATTAAAGCAGGCATGCTTGCCCACAATGGCTTTCCATCTAGCAGAATCTTTTTGTTTTTGTTAGTAAGTTACACCAGGACTCTTGGTTTTTTGTTTGTTTGTTTTTTTCCCCTTGAGTGTGTGTAGGTAAGGGCCCAGAGATGATCAGAGGCATGCTGAGTAAATCCTACAGAGAAATCATGGCATGTGAAATGCTCACGAATCTCAAAAGAGACAATCAGGGCTTACCTTGGTCTTTCTCCGTGCTTGGGTAGCTGCACATACACTCACGTGCAACACGCAAATATACTCATTCCGTCCTACTTACGCACATGACCATGTCCCAAACCACACACTAATATCCCATCCGCAGGAGATGGCTTCAGCAGCTACTCATCTGAAGATTATACAGATATACAAAGTATATGATGTTTATGTGCTTGCAGCTCTAGCATCCGATACTGGATTAAAACCGTATTTACTACTTATAGAAATGTTTACATATGTATGTTGATTTTTTTTTCTATTTGAGAAAAATTATTAACGAGAGACCCATATTCTTTTGGAAGAATAAATATGGTTTTGGTTTTATTATCCCTCATTATCCCCCATTTTACTCTGAACATATGCTGAAATGAACAGTTCAGGGGAAAAGAATTCTCCAGCATTGACAGGTTCTCTTGTTCATCACAGGGAAACAATCTTATGAGAACATGCTTCAATTTCCTTTATTTTGCTTTGAGACTATCTATTCTCCCTTAATAAAATGTTTTTTTTTTTATATTTGTAATTATCAATCTCCTAATGGAAAAACTTGCAAGGAATCACTGCAAAAACATCCCATAGTCGTTCTGTGGCTGTTGAATAATACATAGAACAGAGACAGAGTTGACAGAGACGTGTTGATGAAGTAATTGAGAAGTGGCCACAGCGTTCCTTGAAAAGCGAAGTGTGTTTACAATGTTGCATAGGCAAGTTTAGCCCTTTCGGACCACGTCACTCAGGAGTATTCGTCGTGAATCTCACATAAACTAGATCTGTACTGTAAAAGTGTGAAAACTGCTGTCTTCTAAGGGAAATTTCTTAGAGTACATTTACTTTGGAAAGGAACCTTTCTTTCATGTTTTGGTATTTGAATGATTAAAAATTCATGGCAGTCAATGTAACGGAGGGTACGAATTACGCAATTTATTTCCAAGTTAGCTGAGTTGGCTCTTGCGGTGATGGATGGGAGTGATTCATCTCCATTATAAAGTACAATGTTTTCTAGTTGTGAGCAACAAGGATATTCTAGAGTATTAATCATCATAAAGGTTTAGGAGAGGTACTAAGTACATCTAGGAAAGATTTCTTAAAGCATGTAGTGTCTGACGCTGTACTCAGTTGTGACCTAATGAACAGATACTAACTTTGTGACCTTCGACAATTTGTTTTTCTGCCTTTGCCCCGTGTCTGGTCAATGAGATTAGAATAATATAAACAATTTAATTATGTTATTTTAAAAGATTAAGTGACGAACAAATTATCTGCCATGCGTTGCAAGCACTCTATAAACTCATACATGTGACTTAATAATATAGAATACAATGTATCGATTAAGTTTCTAGATCCTCTGAGCTCACACTATATTATTGCATGCATTTAAAATGTAATGTTGCCAAGATTTTTGATACATACATAAAATCTAAAGCCATTCTGGGTCACATAGGGAGACTTTTTTTTTTTCCAAACAAACAAAAAGGAACAAAATGAAACTGAATTTCTACAATTTTACTTGGTTGTCTGGAAACCTGGAAACTAGAACTATTTTATGCAAATACGAAAGGTACCGTATTCTCTGTGATTTTTTTATTAATGTATTAAAATAGAAATGATACTCAAATGAAAGTGCCTCTTTTCAACAATTCAGTCCACAAATTTAACATATGCATTTATTTAACTATATGAGTGTTTTGCCTGCACGTAAGTGGCCACAGTATACAGTGCCTGGAGAGGCCGGAAACCAGAGTTACAAATGTTGGTTGCCATGTTCTGATTGGAACTGGCCCATGGTCATATGCAAGAGCCGCAATGAATCCTAACCACTGAGCGAGCTCTTTAGCTTCGAAAGTGATTTTAAAATATAAAATGTCCTGAAAGATTTGCTTTTTGTTTATTATATGATGGTGGGAGAGAGATGAGCATTTTATTTTACAGTGGAAAAATGTCTCAGCATTATGTAGTTATTTTAGATTCAGGGTCATATACTTAATGATAAAATGTTCAATAATTTACTTCGAAAAAGAAAATACACAGTTTTTTTTTTCTGAAGTACATTAAATATTGACATTCTGCATTTAAAATAGAAACTTTGATTTGAAATAAAAAAATGAAAAAAAGACGAATCTATTCACATTTTTGAAGAATAATAACTTCATTTCTTAAATTCTACACATGCAAATAATGTAACACACCTCGAAATTACATTTTTTAGTATTTTAGAATCAGTTGGCTCATCAAAGTCACAGCTCCTGTGAGATCTGATTTGATGCCTTATATCAACGGGTGTTTTGTAACTTTGAAAGAAGAATGTCAGTTATTTTATGGAGCCTTTTTCCCAAGATACGTATTTTATAAATGAACAGCAGGGTCTGCGAGCACGGTCTGCTAACTTAGTTCACAGTCACAGCCTCTGCTCTAGATGACCCTCTGTGTCACACAAATGCACACATATTCTTAAACTGCTTTTATGCCTTTGCTGGGAATCATCATCCTAATTTTGCTTCATCAGACATGTTGAAAAATAAACGCTTATTCTTATTCCCTAAACTTCATTTTTTTCTTTCTCATTTCCTGATCCTTTTCTTCTTTCTTGTGTAAAAATATTGATAGGAAAAAGGCTCTTTTCCTATTACCCAGGCACATATCAATAGATATTTACTAAAGGGAAAAGCAATCTCATCTAATCACAATCAAAGGGTAGCAGCCATTGGTCCAGCCTTTTGTTATTGGTAGTGATGCTGGGTGTGATGGGAAGCTTGACTATGGTACCTTGAAGGCTCAAATCAGCCAACCCTGAAGAATCACTGGATTCTGGGATCTAGAAGTTCTCTGTAACCGAACTACGTGTTACTGGGTAGAGAGCCAGAGAACTAAACATAAAATCACTCAGAATTTTTTTGTTGTTGTTGTTGTTGCTAACTTTCAGCTTCCTTAGTGTAATATGTTAATAAAATATCAAAGTATCTATTGACAGAGTGATGGAAATATATTTGAAGAGAAATCTTTGATCATTCATTTGCGACTCATTGCACACCTCGTGCTTGCAGATTTCTTGGGATCATTAGGAGTTGTAAAGAAGAGAAAAGGAAAAAAAAAAGTCTTCAGCTCTGATGTAAATACTCTACAGGATTGCTGAATGAGGTCGGAGGATCAGCACACAGGGAACCGAACTGGCCGCGGCATTCTTGTGTAAAAGCAGTTCTAACTTAATCCCCTTTTTGTCAGCCACAGAAAGTCAATTGCCAGCAGACAGTAGCTCAGGGGAAAAAAAAAAAAAGACTCTATGCTTGGAAAGTTAAATCACAAACCAGTCAGCTAACATCCCCCAAATGATCTACTTCTCCTTAATTAAAATATCTCCTAATTAAGATAATCTTTCTATTTCTACTCTTAAACACTGAAAAAAAAAAATAAGTAGACCAAAGAGAGTAGAACTGTTTCCCAGGTACAACTCCCATTTAACTTCTCATTAACTCTTTCTAAGGAGCATATGTTATGTTTCTTCTTAACTCTTTCAGTCATCGCTTTATATCTGTTCTACCATTACATCTATAAAATGTCTTGTCATAAAAAAGCAAAAACTACTCATGAGAACTACTGCTCCTCAAGGCCACAAGAAAATCAGAGGGCTCTCAGGATACCTTCGAAGTCACATTGCAGGTGAACAATTACAAGAGCACAAACCACCCAATCAACTGTATAGAACGCATATAAATTAAATATTTAACCATAGTGAATTTAATATTTTAATTATATTTGGACACAATCGTTGGTTGAAATAAAGGTTTATTATTAAAAGTAACCACAATTGCCTTTTTATTTATTTGTTTTTTATAAAAATTATGACTATAACTTTCTAAATCTAGTATGTCATTTTTGTTTCTGGATCACATTTTCTGTTGTTGTTGTTGGACACATTGGTTTTTTTTTTTGGTATGTATTGAAAACCAGTCTTTGATGAAGGAAGTAAAATCAATGGTCAAACCGTTGCAATTATACGTTATCACAATTTTAAAGGTGCTTTTCAAAAGAAATCACGTAAGGTAGAAAAGGAATACATTGGAAACGATTTTGAAATTTGAAAGATCTGCTCTGGTCCAAAAGGTTCAAGGGTTACCTGGCAGGGACCAAAATCTGAATCGTAAGATCTCTAAAAATTATGAGTCAGTTCAGATAAAGGAATAGGATTTGGTGGAATTTTTTTCACTGTCGATTCTCCTTTTAACAAGGTCAATTCTTCCAATATTTATCAGCCTCATTTGTAGGCACTCAGATGTTCTTTATATCTAAAGGGTAGCTCAGAACTCATTCTCTTTCAGCTCATTCATCTTTGATAAGGAAATTATTCAAAGTAATACTTAAAAGTAATTTCTGGTAAAAGAAGTCTAATGACAAGAATGAGATTTTCTTAGTCATTTTTCTTGTTTTCTATGACCGGATATGTTGAATGCTCACAACTATGAAATCTGAAGTTAGATTACATATTAACATTAAGAATAAGTGAACAAATATAAGCTATATAAATATAAGTGTGTTAGCTACTTTTCTGTACTACAACAAAATACCACGAACAAAAGCAACTTAAAAAAGAGAAAGACTCTAGAGTATTATCATTCCCAAGGGTGTGCCAGGCCAGCTGGAACAGGAAGCTGTCTCTCTACCTTTCATCTGGACACAGGAAGCAGAGAAAATGGACAGGAAGAGGAAAGGTGCTGTAAATCTTCAAGACCTTCCCGCAGTGACATACTTCTTCCAGCAAGGATCTACCTCCTAAGGATTACAAAACCTTCCAAACATCAGCACCAACAGAGGAACTAACTGTTCACATACGTAAGCCAACAGAGTCATGTCTCATTCAAACCACTGCAATAGGGCAAATTAAGATTGACGGTAGTGTTTACATTCCAAAGGACACTGTACAGGTTGAAGTAGATCTCTATAGGATCTGTTCATTTAAATAGAGAGGCTTTAGGAAGAACATAGTGGTTATATGTTCATCATACTCTAGGCAGTTCAAAGTTTTGGGATGATTTTATTCTTGTATATATAGCCGGTTTTATACCGGTTGCAGGTTCTCCTTTGATTCACATAGGAAACAGACTGATTTTGAAAGCATCTGTCAGGAGATGGTCTGTTTTAATCTACTGTGTTTGGTGGAGGAAGAAAGACAGGAAGACTGAGTAGACACAGTTAATCGCAAGGACCTAAGGAACAAGTGGCATATCCCCATAGCTTCTGTTGGAATGCCTACCCATTTGAAGGCAGAAGGAACCCACATAGAAGAAAGAGTCTGGTGCATTCTACTGCAGCATAGAATTAAAGAGACCAAACCAAGAAAGCGTATCATGAAGGAGGGATCTTTGTTTAATCTGCAGTGTCTTTCCCCAGTGTCCTATAAACAAACCACAGCCTGTTAAATATCATTCACCAACAGCAATAATAGCAGCGGTGTTTTTAGATTAAAGTTCAGGGTGTCCTTGATACTATTTTAGATTTTTTCTAAACCCACTAGCTGGTGTGCTTTCATTGTTTAGAGTTGATCAAAGGAACAATTTAACCCTGATTTGATAAGGCACGTGGCTTGAACTAACCAATGTGTGCTTTTTAGAGCAACAGTGTTGACCAGTAGATTTGGGCGAAGTGTTCAATATTTCTTCACTGATAACTAGGGGTGGCGGGTGGGTTATGAGGGAGTGTTTGTCATTCAGATGTGCTACTTAGGTTTCCAAACTTGCATTCGGTGATCTGAGCTTAAGATAGCACACAGAAGGTTGTCATCAGGAATCTTATGAATGAAGGTTGCAGCCTTTATTGATAAAGTCAACTATGAACTCAAAGAGGATACATACACCCTTGGACTTCCATTCATAGGGATCAGCATTATGTTTTCTTTTTCCTTTGAAAGAGCAACTTGTTTTAGATTTTTAACAAACTGCTAAAAGCAACCTATTTTGCCCACAGTCAAGGGCCTATCAGACTACATTGTCATGCAGTATGAGCCATGTAGCTGACATTACATGCTATGCAATTGTTCTCTACTTCTATCTGTTGCAAGCCATGTGGCTAGTACTGAGCAGAAAGATCAGATGAAGTGTGTGCTGCTTGTTCTAGAAAAAGCATCGAAACTGTTGAAGGGCAACGAGGGTAAAATTATGGTGTCATATAATGTCTAATGGTCTTTTATGGCTGGTGTCAGCCACACTGCCAAACTATCTTTCACCGAGAGGAAGAAAGGCAACATGTGTTTTGGGAAATGACACACAGCTATGCCTGAGTCTATTATTCTGTCTCCTGGGGCTCAAGAAACTACTCCGGCTGTGCCTTTGAGGGTTGTCCCGCCATCTGCCATTCAAATGTTTCCTATTAACCGTGACCACCAGCGGTTTAACCTTTCCGAATCTTTCAAACATTTTATTGGCAGACAAAAAAAAAAGACAATGAAAAAGGTAACAAGAATGAATTGAAGAAAAAAAATAATCCACTTGGAGCCTTATATCCCCATACCATGCAGCTCAGAGATCTATCAACAGTTACGCAAGGGCATTCTATGCAAGAGGATGTCATGAACTGATGCGCTTCCCTTTGCTAAACGGCCACACAACAGCTTTCTTGATATCTTATTACCACCAAATTGTAAACGCTAGCAGCAGAGCCAACACTGTTTGAAATCTACCTCTTAGGGAAGAAGGGATAAAGTGGGAGATTTAGAGATTAACCAACAAGATACCCACCAGTGGAAAATGAATGTTTAGTGAGAGCCTGTTAGTTAGAGCGAAGATCACAGAGGAATAAAATGACTTCCCTTCACGAAAGCAGTTGCTAAACATATTTCAGATCCAAATGCTTCTTTCTCTCTCCGTAAAAGCATACACTTAATGTAAATCTGTTCCACGCTCTCTGCTTTAGCTGAGGGAAAGCAGCTATTGTGCTACAAATCAAATCCCTCCTGCACACAAATATCCTCCTTTAATTCATTTGTGGAAAATGCAAAGGATATCAGAGTTGTCAGAATAAAAGATGATTTCTTTCTAACATCACTACTCAGGAGCAAGGTTTAGAGCTACAAAGTGAAAGAGAGAGAGACACACACACACACACAGAGGACACCTCCAGAACTCCATAGACTAAGAAGGGAACAGCAAATTGTTAGTCATCACTGTATGGGGAAGATAAGACAGTCAAGCTGAGCCTGGTGACATTATTCATATGGTACAATACACACCTAAAGCATTAGTAACTATTACATACATTTAAAAAGAAGCAAATCTTCCAGTCCTGCCTGACATCCACTGTATAGAATGTAGCAAGTTTTATGGAATGATACATTGAAAACCACGACTCTGGTTCTTGACAAATAGTCTTCTCTGAGTTGTTCTGAAAAATTATTGATACTTAAAGGATACCACAATAGAGTTTCTATACATCGCCTGCATAAATTACCTTGTTTGGCTATGCCTCCAAAAGGGGCAGGTAGAGATACCCTGAAGGAAAATGGTACTTCATATGCAATGTTAGTGCAATGAAAGCTTAATTTAATAAGCTAGTAAGTTTGGACCCCGTGTCTGAGTATTTGAGGGAATCAGAGCAAATCCCTGACATAGAGGCTGTGTGGATAGCCACGCACAATCATTGGTTCCCTTGTTTCTTAATTTACCCATTGTCTATTCACGACCTGAACGCTTCCCTAATACTGAAATATCAATCCTTCCAACGTAACATTATCAGAAGACTCACTTCTGTAGCTGGAATAAAATCATAATCTCATGTTAATTTACAAGCCCTGTGAAGAACTGTCTCCTACCTTCCTACTCTCAAAAGCCTTCTCTATAAGGACTTATATTGGACCGTTTCTTCGACACGCTGCCTCCTAAATGCAGGGATTGTTTTGAAACTTTCTTGTTCTATTCTAAGCTGAGACACCCAATGGCTTGGTTCTCTCCAACTCTCTCCAGTCATCCTGGGGATGCTTCTGAGTTGTTCTAAAAAAATTATTCATACTTAATGTGGGATACCACAATAGAGTTTCTATAGATCTCCCACATAAATTACTATACCCTGTTTGATCATGCCTCCAAATGCCCTTTTGTTTGGTTTGTTTTGCCAGTGAAATGTTTTAAGCATGAAAATTTACTGCTGTCTAACAAAACCATTATGAAGGAGATTTAACATCTAAAGAAGTTGATTTTATATATATATATATATATATATATATATATATATATATATATATATATATATATTTATTTATTTATTTATTTTTTAAATTAGGTTTTTAATAGTGGACACGACCAAGCATAGACACTCTCCCATAATCCAATATGTGGTCCGTAAAAGGAAGTATAATAACAGGAAGCTTTTACTGTACACGTATAATATCCACCCTTAGGCAGGTGCAGTGAGTCCTGTTGAGGTTAAGGCCTTATAAAACTGTCGCTCTTCTGCTGAGGATGGAATTACATTTCACGGATGAGGAAAGTCAGAAAAACCTGAGACCATTTCATCCAGATAATCTTATCAGCTTGCACTCTTTTCATGCATCAGAAATGTTTGGACAAATTCCAATATGAAAATTAGATAAAAGCAGTTGTCCTTCCCAAGCACTTATCCTTAGAACTTTCTAGAATCCTTCAGAGCTTTGCAGACTGTGGATTGAAAGCCAATGCTCCGATCCTGCTATGATTTTCCACATGGAAAATCTGTGTGTGTGTGTGGGGTTTGTTTGTTTTGTTTGTTATTTGTTTGTAACAAAGCTACAGCCTTAATGTGTGGTTGGTTTCTGAATAGAAGCTGTGTCTCTTGGCATATATAAATGCACTGGCTTTAATCTGTCTGTACTTCCTGAGACATGAAGAGTAATTCATGCAGTTATTTGTGAATATGTGCATGAATTTAGTAGTTATTCACAAACTCTCTGTGTTGTTATCATTTAGGGCCTCTTGGGAAGGGAAAGGGCTACACAGAGGGATAGTGGGGGAAAGCAAAGATTGTAACCATGTGATATTTTAGATTAAGAATATCTGGAAGGGAAACGTTTGTTTTACTGGGGCAATTCGTGTTAGTTAGCTGTACCTGACTTTGGTTAATAAGATGAGTCTTACTAACTTTGATTAATAAGAGACAAGCATCATTGAGGTGAAATCTTCTGGGATGTGTTTTCTTGGGATCATCACACAGAAGCTATGTTCTAGAGGTAACAAGGTTGGTTCTCAAGCCACAGTTGAACTTGATTATGTGGACGATTACATTGTTAAGGTTTTTTAGCAGCGTAAAAGCTCTAAGATTGAAAGGCATGGAGAGATGGTAAGCGTTGGCAACAATTGGTAGTGTTACAGTCTCCAAATAAAGCCCAGGAGACCACTGTTAAAGTGGGAAATGTTGTCTTTAGACTACTTCCTGCTGAACGGGATAAGCTTCATATTCACTGTCAGAGAATAATCTGGAATCGAAGCCTTCTTGCTCCGTAGGTAGGAGCTGGTAAGGTTATGATGTAACAGCAACAGATTGAATTCTGATTAGAAATCTTTGCCTCCATTGTTGAAGAAATCTGGACAAGAAATCTATAGGGTAGGGCGAGACGAGTAGGGTGAAGAGAAGGGGGCTAAGAAGAGTAGCCCTTCTAAATCTGATACCACATGGGTGACACTTATGTTACAACGTCTGTCTACCAACACAAGTTGCATTCTTGGATATGAGTGCGTGCAGTTGTAGCTTTCATACCTTATGAAGCATGGATTATTTTAAATTCTATCTCTCATAAACCTTGATTCGAAGACTTGGTTTTCAGGGCGGGAATTATCATACCAAAACAGAGAAAAAAGGCATATTGGGTAACCCAGGTAAAGAAGAGATGGATAAGGGGGTTATAGGGAACTGGATCAGCCTTTGATAGCCTGCTATGGAGAAATTCTCCAACCCTGTTTGGACAGGCTGCTGGGACGGGAGGGTCTCTTGGAAATTAAACATTCATATGTAAGCGCTATCCCAGGACTGGGGGAGATAGAAAGAACTAGAGGAAGAGAAGACAGTGAAGGTGTCCATTGGTACCTGGGATTGGTAGACTGATTTTGGCACAAGTTCAGGGATTAGTAGGATTTTACGATTTAAGCTCAGGCTTCTTTTTCCCTCTTTTTGTAGGGTGGGGCCTGGCCACTCTCCAGCCTTGAGGGCCTAGAAATAGTCGGCATGGCCATTAAAACAGTCTGAGGGGCAGGGTCTGTCTGTCTGAGCTCCAAAGGGGTGGGGCCTGGCCACCCCAGGGCCTCAATGTTCTGGGAAAGGCTGTTATGGCCATTTAGAGTAGTCTGGGGGTGTGGGCCTAACCACTTGTGCCTCTAGAGGCTTACATCACCTATTTTAATAAATTTAATAAATTTAATAAATTCCTTTATTTGTATGGGTAGTACTGGCAATTTTATTTTATTTTACTGTAAAATGTAAAAGAACTTGGAGAACCAAATTCTTTAAAATTTCTCACGGTTTGATTGGCAATCATTCGACAGAGTCAACATCCCCGATCACGGATGTGTAGGAGCAACGTTGTGAGTGAGGCTTTCAAATGACAGGCTCAGAGTAGGAAGAGAGAAAATCTTCAGTGTGTGTTTAGAAGAGCTCCAACATGTTCCTGAACGCTATAAAAAGACCTACTGGCGTGGGCTCTCTCTGAAAACACAAGCGTATAACAACATCTTCGAGCATGCGGATATAACTACACGTAGGGCTTTTTCTTTCTGGCTTCTAGTAGGTCTATTTTCATATACCATTTCCCTAAATCATCTGCTTCCAAAAAAACAAATGTTTTATTTGGCTGTGGTCTCTATCAAACAGATTGATGGAACGCCAAGTACGGATTATTTTTCTTTTCCTGAATATCACACGCATATTACATTCACATCTAATACAGGCTAAGATGAAACCAAAAGACTTTTTTTTTTTTGCCATGTGTTGATTAAGAGAAGTAAAGTAAATTAATCATTTCATGCCCTGCTTTTACCACTTGGAAAATATAAATACAACACTAAACTTATTACTGACCAAATTATATTACAGAAATACTAGTACTACTGATAACAGGGGGTGGAGAGATGGTGCAGTGACTAAGAGCACTCGCTGCTCTTGTAGAGGACTCGGAGTTGATTCAGAGTTGATTTCCCCATGCTTACATATTATCTCACAACCGTCCAGAAATCGAGTATCAGGGAATCCAAAGGCCTCTCCCAACTTCCACCAGCACAATGCATTCAGTAGTTTCACATACGTACATGCAGGCAAAATATTTATACACAGGCAGCAATATTAATAAATATAAAATGAATAATAGAAGATACTGCTGGAAGCTAATAAAGAATACGGCTTGATTTTGCCTTCTGAGTTAGGAATTGTGGGGTGTTAAAGAAGAATGCAGAGTGAGCCTTCCTGTGGAAAAAGGAATTGAAATTACTAAGGTCGGAGCCTGAATTACAACTGTGCCAACAGGCTGGGTACCTATCGCCAATAAGCCAATTAAACAGTAACAAAAACAAAAACAAAAAACGTAATAATGAAAAGTGGAAAAATGAAATGTCTTCAATGTCACCAGGTTGGGAAAAGGAGTCAAAGCATCCATCCAGCTGTGTCTTGTCTAGGCTTCCTAACATGAGAGGATGATTTAGGTAGAATGTATGAGGTGTTGGAAAGCACGCCATCCCGTTCATAAGGGATCTCATCCCTTACTGTCTTGGCTCAGCTCATTCATGAAAGGTTGTCGGAAACTCTGTAAGTCTTTCTCAGTGAGGTAAGTTCTCAGCAGAGCCTTTCTTACCTACAAAATGAGATTCCCTGAGAATGTCAAGTTTTTGGTATCCATTGTTTCAATAGGCCGATGGGAAAGCAGAAAGATCCATTTCTTCTTAGAGGAGCCTCATTCCTTCAGGCTGGTGACAGCTGCAAATAAACATCTCCCTGAGTGCTTTATGTTCGAAGCCATCCGCAACACTTTCAGGTACGCTGAGTAGCGTACTGTGTGGACTCTCCAAAGGAAACCACAGATTTGGAGAGGGAGTATAAGAAGTCCCTCAGAACCTCCAAATAACAGCCAGCACTTATGCACTAAAGGTGTCAAGGACCCATTTTGTTGGAAGACCATCCAGTAAGCTATACTGCCTTGTGTTTGTACAACTAAAATATGAGAAGTGAACTGAGCTCTGGGCAAATTACAGATTTTAGGGACCTAAAAACAGAATACGTTTAGCCCAAGAATTAAGCCTTACTCAGTTAAGGCTTCATGAAAGAAAGATTTCCCTCTATAAATATCTTTTTTTAAAAAAAAATGCCAATACCCTGTCCACATTGAACATCTGTAACAGCAGAAGAGACAATTTGGGTAAGTAGAACAGATGTGCACACCCATAGTAACTAACTTTACACAGCAACGGACAGAGTACAAGGGGGGGGGGGGTCAGCTTACCCAGAATCTTCCCAAAGAAACAAAGCAAACAAACGCAAAATTCTTCCTAAGATCTGCCATTATGCTGCAGGCATCTGCGGTGAATTAGAGAACACTATGGTTAGGATCAAAATCAGAGAGGGATTTTACTGAGGGGAGCCGACACAGAATGTTGTCTGACTGTGTTACACACTTGCCACACTCCCTGGATCACGGGGGTCCCCGAACCTGATTATTTTGATTGCCCTAACCTCCTTGCTTTTTGTTTTGGTTACATTTAACTCAATACCAGAACCATGTTCTAGCCAATTAGAAATCATTATAGAATTTACAGAACTCTTTAAAGCAAAAGCTGTGAAACCTTGTCATCCATCTGCAGAAAACGTTCTTTGGAAAAAAGCTTTTAAGGCTAACCTGTGTGAAATGAAGCTGTTAGTCAATGACTTTTGCTGCATAATAATTATCTGGAATTTCCCATGCTCCTTCACAGAATTAAAATATATTGGGTTTTTTTTTGTATAAAATATGTTTCCTCAATTTTTTATATTTTCTAACATATATAAAGAATCTTACACACACACGCACGCACACACACACACACACACACACCCCAATACACATTTTCTCACATCTGTTTTCTATTTCCGGTGGGACGGAATAATGGCTCAGCTGCCTCACTTTCTTTCCACGTAAAGCGAGGCAGAAAATCATCTTTCGTATTTTCATTAACTATTTGCATATTATTTTGTATGGATACGCGCTGGAGACATGTTTAACGTCTAAAAAGAGATTTCTAAGAGAATTGTTTTTGCTCACCATAATTACGGTGAGAGATACTTTTTGAGAGGTACATTGAAGTAGGGAGTAGGACTATTTTAACAGATCCATCATAATTACCTTTTTTCTATTAGAACACGTTACAAATTCAAGTAATTCACACGATTGTAAAACCAAACTGGGGCACATAAAATCTCTGCACACCAGCGAATTTAAGCTGTTATCAATTCTGTAAGTCAGTTAGGAAAATCACGAATTTTTTTTTTTTTTTTTTTAAAGAGCACTGAACGTTACCTTTTAGAAGAAATGTAAACTAAAAATATAAGAAGACATACACTCACCCTGGTGATCTCTCTTGGGCCATTTCACCCGTTTTTGAAATATAGCTATGACTTATCAAATCATACTTGTCAAGGGGAAGAATTAATCTTTCGTTAGAATTGAAATGATTTAAAGCAAAATAAATGAACTGTGACCAGTTATTGGCAATATTTGAAGTTACAGCCTTTTCCTAATATCCTTTTAGACTGTTAGAGATATATCCATTGAACCTCTCTGAAATGTGTTTATTATGGGACTATCCAGGTTCAGCTAGTTAATTATCATTCTACAAAAGACAAAATAGCTATATTAATAATTTTTGTAGAAATCAAAACCTACTCCATTTATATTTTAACTTTTTGTCTTTTAACCATTTTCACTTATTATTTATCAACTTAGTCTATGGTCATCACCTAACTGCCCTCAGCCCCTACCGTCTCTTGATTTCCTTCCATCCTCACCAAATATGACTTCCCCCTAGCAGCACTTTTCCCAGATTCATGACTCTTGGATTTGTTCTGTGACTCATTTCATTTAACTGGGGCTATCTGGATTTCTACTGGAGCCTGGTGGGGCCATCAAAGATACACTCCGGGAGGCAAGGGTTTCTACTCTCCCTGAACCCAGAAGAAGCTAATCCAGCAACGAGGAGTAGGATCCCCAAAGCCCCTTCTCTACCCAGACCTGACTGTCGAAGATCACATTCTTGGCAGACCTGCCTGTAGGCATCCACATCTTCTGAAAGAATGATTTCAAGGCTGTGTCTGGGGCAGAAGAAAGCATTTTGCAGCACCCACTAAACTGTGGCTCTTCTACTCTTCTCACCCACTCTTTTATAATCTTCCCGGGTTTGAGAGGAGAGGGCGCAATTATCTTGTTTTGGGCTGAGTACTCTTTGGTCACTTACATTCAGCACCATGAGTTTCCGCATTCAACAGCATTCCATGAAAAGAGAGGCTTCTCTGATGAAGGTGGAGAGTATCGTCTGCGTGTACGTGTAGACACAGATTTCGAGTGTATTAGGGCACTTGGGAGAAGTTTTTGTTATTTTGGTTTCTTTAAAAACCCCAGCTGTGGTAGAGTTGTTTATGAGTTGGTTTTGAAACGCTCGATGCAGGTGGCTATAATTTGGTTAGGTGCAGCCGTTCCGGCACCTGTAGCTTGTTTTGGGGATTGTCTGCCCCATGGCTTAGGGTATAAAAGATCTGAAGCCCCGAGATAGTTGGGTTGGGTGTTAGTTGGCTGGTTCATTGGGTTAGTTAGTGTGATATTTCCTAAAAGAACAAAGGTTGGAGAGATTGAGTTTACAGACTGAGCTGAGACGCTAGTCTGACTCACTGTCAGCCACTCCTCTCCAAACTTAGGACAGCCTAAAAGGAGGCTGTGGAGATTTCTACCTTTCTCTCTTTCTATATCAAGGCTGCTTACAAAAGTGGTGAAGGTTTCTTTCTATCCTTCCTTTCTCTTTCCCTAACTTGAGGGTAAAAGATTGTAGCCTATAGCTATAATCGAGGATACAGTTTATCACTATGCCAGTTCCCACCTCACCAACCATGATTAAATAAATAAATAAATAAATAAATAAATAGCTTTATACTACCAAGCAGGAATTCCCTCCTGTGGAGTGAGCTAATGCAGAGTGTGAATTCATGTAGCATTAGGGTATGAAATACATTACTACATACTGGTATATGTTTACCCCTTTCTCTCTCTCTCTCCCTCTCACTCTCTCTCTCCCCCACTTCTCTCTGTACAAGAAAGACAGAGTTAGCCCTGGTACCTGTCACTGTGCCTCTTCATTCCAGATGTCAGCCTCCAGAGATAAATTTATTTTGGAAATAGCTAGGAAATTTGAAATTTTTCCCCCTCAAATTAGACAACAGTATAAAACCAGGAAATTAGGAGAACTAGAGAAAGACAGAACACCTGGAATTCTTGGCTGCCGCTCACTCCATTGTAAACCCATCTAATTGGAGATGGATTTGTGTTAACAAATATCACCAAAATACAATGACCCAGATAAGTTCCTACAGTTTTGTTAGCTTTAATCATTTTATAACCTTGTTATTGGCGAACTTTTTGTGACACGGGTTGTACACCGAAAGGTCAATTCCAGGTTACTGGAGTCAGGTAAGATAATTTGTATTTTCTCATATCAGTATAAATATTTGAATGGCTCAAAACATTTTGAAGACTAGGGCAGAATAATGGATCTTGGTGTTCATGGTTACATAGTTAGAAGTCACTAGTTTAAATGTGGTGGTTAGTACCACAGACATGACTAAGGCGTGCTGTAGAAGCTCAAACACTTACAGAGAACTAAACATGCCAGCAATGCGCCTTTAAAATTATTTTTTAAATTTTATTTTACCCGTTTCTAATATAAAAATACAAAATTTATGTTCTGAGTTTATTTCCACCGTTATTACATAAGCTTCTGTGGACTAGCCTGGAAAGATACTGTGTATTTCTCAAGAAATACATATTTTATAATATAAAAGCAAGAATATGGATTTCAAAATGAACAACTATGTGTAAACATCTTTTTTTTCCTTTGGTGCTTTTAGTGCAAAATGAAATTACCTTCCTGCTCTATGTGTCACAGACCAGTCCTAACGAGTTAGTTAAACCGGATAGTATAAGCCTTATGATTTCAGTGTTATCAGCCCAGCATATGTTATCACATTTCATCGAATATGTGAATACTCAGAGTCTCAAACTTTCTACTGCATCAAGAATTATATAATCAAACAAATCAAAGCTTCATCAGACATAACTTTTTGCCTTTTTCCTTCCACACGTTGTCACTGATACAAGACACGTTCCTGTTTCTGAGTACGTGTGCGCTTGTGCTCTGTAAGCAATGGGCATCTGATGAGCCTTGGGTTCCTTCATCTCTGTAGACCCTGGTCGTTCTTTCAATCACAGCATCTCAGGCAGCTCTATCCAACACGCGTTCATACCTCCCAAAGGGAAACGTCGCTCAGTCCACCAAAAAAGAAAACATCGAGGGACGTTATTTTTGTTTAAACATATGGTGAATGATTAGTGCTTAACAAAGCTGAAGAATTTTCCCAGTGATTCTCTGGAATTCTGCTATTTCTCTTATCCTCAATAAGACGTTCACGTCCCACATGGAAAAGGAAAACACATTAATATTTATTATTTATATAATATAATTATATTTATTATATATTATAAATTATAAAATATAATTTATATTTATATTTATAAGATAATTATATTTATCATTTCCCCCAAAGCAGTGATCTAGGGGATTCACAGATTAAGGTATAGCCTCGCCTTTCTGTTAGCAGCCTGGTAAGGATCTCAAAGGAGACGCACCTGGGACTTTTCAGTTCAGAATTCTGAAAACAAAGCAGAGAGTATGTATGTATCTATCCAATTATCCCATTCAGATAACCCTATTTGATAATTCGCCTCTACTTCCCAACGAAGTTAGTTTGATGGAATTTGCTACATTTCCTTTAACATTTGTCCTTTCCTTTAGTTTGGTGAATAGAGCCCCATGTTTTCGTTGTGCATATGGCCGCCCAGCTTGAATTTATATTCCTTGTTCTTCCCTGCAGATGGTGTGGCCCTGTGCCTAGAATTTGACCAAAGAGAAGAAAGAGGCATTAATGTGTTCTCATTCCTAGGATTTACTTTTTTAATCCGTTGCTTATCTTTCTGCACACATTTTCATCTTCTCATAGGCAAGATCGTGGAATTAATGAAGAGGCTGAATTTTTCCTTGCTACTCCATACCCACTCCCCACAATTTCTCTCTGCTGAATTACTGGCTTGGTTTTTCTGGTTCTGTTCTGGGGAGTCCTGGATTTCTAAGAAATTCAACAACAGGTGACCAGTGTATGAGATTTTGTAGATCTCTCTGCATCCGGAATCTCTGTTCTCCTCTGTAACACTCCGTTTGCCAACAGACTATTTTCTTTTCTTCACCTTTGACTACACTCTGGCTTCTAAACACTTCTCTCTCTTATTGTTCCTGGTCGGGCCTAGGTTGAGAGTCGAGCTGGCATTCATTCCCAGTGCGTTATGTCGATGTAATTTTCCCCTTCATTACATTCTTTTCATGTGTCGTTTAGAATGTGTTCTTCCTTTCTGAAATGTTATTCATATGGTAAATAGTAACAAAAAATTGAATCGTTAAACAGTTTTTTTCCCCTTTATTTTTGGGAGATAGGATACATAGCTTTGGCTGGTCTGGAAACTCATCAGGCTGGTCTTAAACTCAGAGAGCCGCTCCCCTTTGCCTCACAAGTGCTAGGGTTAAATACATGAGCCACCATACCTAACAATAAACAGTTCTTTAGGCAAGTTTATAGGTTAGGTTAGCTCATATGTCTGACTTCTTACTTACTTTGAGGAAAAGACACAGGCAATCTGAATGAACATCACTACAAGTTTTCAGCTTTTTCTTCTGCTGGGGGGGACAAAACTGGAGAATCACATTCAGCTACTGAGATGAGTCAGGCTCTGAAAGCCAATGAATAACACTTAAAACCAGGAGCAGAGATGGTCACAGGTGTGCTGACACCCATGGTTGCCAAACGGTTGGCTTGGTATTCAATGAGCTTCAACCAACAATTCTGGTACTAGCTAACCAATCTCAAAAGTACTAAGAAATGAATTTCTGTGCCAGTGACTGGAGTATTTGACATACTTAGGATATTTGTTTCCAAATGCTTAAATGATGCTCGTGGTACTAAGGAGGAAACCACTCAAAGAGGAGCTGCCTGCTCCTCACATGTCATGTTGCCAAATCCACAGCTGTAGTCACATTTTAAGCAGGCTGCAGACTCTGGAATGCATCTCAGTAATGAAAGCCCAAATACCCATTCCTCAAAGATAGGTAATTGATTCTCTAGCCACAAAATATAATGGATCTTCTAATATATTAGACCATATAATATGTGTGCGTGTGTGTTTTAGATGTAATTCCTAAACTGTAATATTCATAAAAATTACCATGAAATCTGGTTAAGCAACATTTTTTTCATTAAATAGGCCTAAGATGAAGTCAAATTCTATAACTTCAGACTCACTGAATGATGGTATACTGGACCCTCCTTCAGAGTAAACTTGCAAGTCACTCTGGAGGTGGCCAGAGAGAAGAAATGTGCTCGACATTTGATACCTACCACTCCAAGATTATCATATATGAAGGAATCATATGATCTAGCGTCATAGCTCCCTCTAGATCCACACATTCTGGACACGAGATTCCTCCTCCATTAAGGCAAGTTTCTTCATAGTCTGCATTGTGGTTCTAACTAATATGTTGAATCAACTCCTATATTTACTTTGACTTTGCTCTTATTCCTTTATATTGTCCCCCATTCAGACTCATTGAAAATATGACATTGGGTTGCATTCTGTGTTTAGTCTTGGTACCCTAATTGAAAAGACCACAAGAGTTAGCATCAAACCAGCAGGCAACATAACTCTCAAGGTTGTAGCTGTCCAATAACATAAAAAGAACCTGCATCTGACCTTGAGTTACCTACTGGGTAGAGCTGTAGATCCCCCAGGAACCCTTGATCATAAGACTGTCTCACTAAATAGCAATTCATAGTTGCCTGCTTCAGGTACTGTATATTTTTTAATATCTCTGTTGTAACAGCTCACCCTGTGACCTAATTAATTTACTTATGTGTGCCCAGCATTGAGCCAAGGGATTTACATGAAAATTCTCATTTAGCCTTTATAAAATTCCTAAGAGGTTGTCATTATTAATCACATTTCATAAATGAGAAAATTGAGCTTCAAAAGCTCATAGTAATTTGCTCATATCCACAGAGCTAAAAAGTGACAGAGTTGGGAATTGAATGGAAATCTACCTTATTCCAAAGGATTTAATCTTTCTATCATGGAACACTGCCTCGTTAAGTAGTTTGCAGTGCCCTTTCCAAACTCTGTGGCCTTTTTCCTGGAAACAGAGCTTTTTTTCCCTTCCTCTGTGTCTGTGGAATGTTGTGCTCAGAGTGATTCTTAAGTACAGGTTCTGAGGAATCATCATCAAACCTCCAGCCATAACTGATCCTGACCAAAAGCAAAACATATATATTTTGTATACTACATTTATAGCCTTTATGAAATTAAAATGTTCTTCCCTATGTCAGGATGTCAATAATCATAAGAGGAGCAGAAATTACATAGAAACTTATCAAGGATGTAATGTAGATGGATATTTAATCCTTTAATCCATCAGCATAGCTGCTTTAGGGTAGAAAGAATGTTAGTACATACCTTTAATCCCAATATTTAAAAGGTGGTGGTAGCACATGCCTTTAATCCTCAAGGGAGAAGCAGGTAGAAGTAGAAGAGGAATCTGAAGAGCAGAGCTCAGAAGGAATCAGTGTCAGACAGGAAGTGACACCTGAGATGAATCAGAGTGAAGAGCAGGGAAAGTAAGAAATCAGAGAAAGAGTTAGCAGAGTGAGTTAGAGTGAGGGTACACCCAACCTCATGATATAAAAGCAGGCTCTCAGACAGTCTGAGGCAGAGATACCGAAGCAGTTCAGCAGAAGATAGAGTGAGTTTGGGAGAAAGAGTCAAATAACAGCGAGAGTCAGTTTGAAGCTGAGCAGAGAAGTTCAGTCAGAGAAGTTGCAGGAATCAGCCAGAGACAGAAGAGTTCAGTCAGAAACAATCAGCTGGCTCAGAAGGTCAGTTTCAATCAGCCAGCTTGAAAAAGAGCTTGAGGTGGAACAGTGATTGAGTTGAATCAGCTAACCAGAAGAGTCAGTTGAGTTCAGTACAACTCTGATTTCAGCAGGAGCTCGTCAGAGTGAATCAGTCAGCTGTAGGTCACAGAGGCAGAAGAGTTCCAGATATAGACTTCAGAATAGATTGTACGGAGGCTGAAAACCCTCTAAGGCTCAGGGATTAAATTAACAAAGAATGCCTTGAATCTACATCTCCAAAGTACACCTTTTGCTTGAACAAATGTGAAGAGAAGTCGTAAGATTCTGTGAACATTAATGGAGGATTTTAAGAAAACAAGAGGATCACAAGAATTTTCATGTGTGGCAGAAAAGTAAAGGAACATATACTGGCAAAATTACTTCCACATCAAGAGAAGCATTTCCATAAACTTTTCAACAAATATAGGTTTAGTTGTCAGGAAAACTTTGTAAACATACCACGATGTGTCACTTCAGCTGGTCACGGTGTTTGTTCTTGTGCTTTGACCCTTTCTCATTCACACTTTGACCTTGAGTGTATTTCAGTAGCATTTCCGAATGCTGTCAATATTTCTGGGGCCATCGTAACAACTCATTTTGCTGCACCATCAGGGTGTGTGCATTTGTCAAGTCGAATGGGTAGAAACGCAAACATGTGAGCACCAGTGTTTCTCTGGACAAATATAGAAAGAGTATAAAACCTCAAGAGAGGCGCATCCAAAACCTATTATTTATGTTATGTGTGTTGTCACCTGGGAAGCTAATTTAGAGGCAGTGGAGACAGATTTGGCTCAGACAGTAGATGGCTCTGTGTGCACAAATGCAAAGGTGCATGGGTGAGTAGGAGTTCTGAAGTTAGGAAGTCATCTTTCTGTCTAATCTTATAGCTTATAGCTGTACGTTACACAGTTATAAGCTTACAGCTTATAGTTATAATTGGGTTTTATTAGAAAGTCTGTATTTTGAACATAACTGTTAAATATGGATTTTGCTACAATTAAAAACTTGGATAAAGATGTGAAAAACCCTCATGATTTACATTTTTCTCCAAATCCAAGTGGATACAAAAGTATTTCAGGACATAGTACTCAGTGCTTTAGGACACAATACATATATCAGGAATGAGCGGGCTGTAAATTGGTTTTGACAGTAATTCACTGAAAGCCTCATGTATTTTTTCCTTAATTGATTTGTCTTTACGTAAATACTTCTTGCTATTATTGAATAATGGTTTGATACACACACACATACACACATATACATACATATAGTCAATGTATATTATATACACAATTATGTAATAATTATATAATATATATGTTATATAGCATATAACATGTATAGTAAATATATGCTATTATACAGTATTATATAATATATGTTAAAATTATATACGATGTTCACCCAGAACTTTGAGGTATCATTTTATTTTGTTTCCTTCAAATTCTCAAGCAATATCATTTGTGCATTCTTTAGGACCTCCACTGAAGAAAGCAAAGACACAGTAGTCTCAATTGATTGGCATTTATAGCAACAGTCTGCAATAGGTGAAGGGTCCGTTCTGTAGCAGCATGTCTGATTAAAGCAACTGAAGGAAGGGGGGCAGTATTTCAGCTCACAGTTAAAGCGCACAGCTCATCAGGTTGGGGAAGATGTGGCGACCTTGGCATGAGGAACCTGGTTTATTTATGTCTACAGGAAGGAAACAGAGAGATGGATGCTCATGCTTAACATGCTTCCCTCTTTTTGTTCCATTTAGAATCCCTCTGCATGGCTTGCACGTTGCTGTCGTTCAAGATCTGTCTTTCCATTTCAGTTCGACGTCTCTGGAAAACTACAGAATGGCGATCTCAGAATATATCTAGTAGGTTGATTCTGAATCCCGGGTAGTTACCATCGAAGCCTAAATAAAAATCACCATCCCTAAACTGAATATAAGAGTCTTTATTTATTTATTTTTTTACTTTTATCTTAAATCGTTCTCTTTTAAAAAATCAAACATGTAGTATTTTGTGTATTATTAAATACATTGCTCATTAAATGAGGACTCTCTCTATTCCTGTACTCCTGCTACCTACTTTTTATTTTTATTTTTTTGGTCAAAGTTCCTTTCAGAATAGGCCAACTCATAAAAAAAAAAGAATATTGATCACCTACTATAGGGTGTACTTAATCACACATAGGTTAAGACTGGCCTAAAGTCACATACGCTTGTGTGTCATGTTACAGACTTACATAGTCTGTAACCCTGTATGTCAAGAATGAGAGAGATCGACAAAGAGGATCCCAGGAGAGAATTCCTTGACTTTGGAGAGATTTCTGAGTGTCCTATTTGTCTGCTATTCTACACCAAAGCATTTCCAAAAGATCCCAACCCTGGGCATCACCACACTGGAATCAGGGCTTCAACACAGGAATTTGTGGTCAACATATTGAAGACCTAAGAATATGTTTTAACACTGTTGAGTCATAAGTTGAGCCAGGATAAAGTAGTTCCTACAGATAAAACATGCCACATTCCCTACAGAGTGTTTGATGCTGGAGATTTAGGAAAAGCTTTAGGAGACAGACATTTCCAACAGGACTTCATTCTTTGCATCACTGCAGACAAACCTCTGGGCAGCTTGAATCATCAGAAGTCCACTCATTTCAAAGACAGACACTCAATAAGACTCCTCTTTGGAAATAAGCTTCGCCAGTCCCTTCTCTCATGGACACACATTATTTTTCTTTCTCCTAAAAACACAAAGAGAAACCAGCTTGGAAAGGAATACTAAGCACGTAACAAGTGTTGAATGAATCAACAGACTGAATCGGTGACTTGTAAAAAGCCGTCAACTAGGAAAAACATCATAAGCAATCATGCTGAGAAAGTCACAGACTGAAGGCAGAGCTGGCAGGAATCCGTCTCTGTAAAGCTCATGGCTGTGAGACATCCTTACCTGAACCCTCCATGCCTCGGTCTCCTGTTTCGTTAAATGGTGATAATAACCACCCCATGGGGTCTGGAAGGAGTTGCAAATACCAAGAGAGTGTATTATAAGGTGTTTGTCATTTGGTTCAGGGTCTAGAAGGAAAATAAGAGATATAACAATAATCATTTTTAAAGGTGAGGTCTGGAATGAGGCTCAATGTTGGAGTGCTTTCTAGCGTACATAAGGAACTGTGTTCCACCTCAGCAACGAAACCAAAGATAGATATATGGGTAAATAGATGATAGATAGACAGATAGACAGATAGAGATAAATAGATAAATAAATCATACACGATAGGGAGATGTATGTATTGATTGATGCAAAGATCAATAGGTTGATTGATTGATTGATTGATAGACAGGTGATTGGTATCAGGGTCAACATCAAATAGAAGCAGATGAATAAAGAAACATTTTTAAATGCAACCATTGTCTCCTGTCTGGAACAGCCCTAACTTTTTAAATGGTCATTTGAACCTGAACAGATTCTTCCTGGACGCTCAAACTTACGTACAGTGATATCTTAGCACTGAATATGTAAAGGTGCAGAGAACAAAGGCAGAAATTATATAATGTCTGTATCAGTGATATTTAATGATGTTGATCTAAATGTTATAAATTTCAAAGTTTTTACTGAAAAGACAGAGCTTTACGGGAGTACTCAAGTGTAAAGTCACATCATCGCATTTGGAAATGAGCTGTAATTAAATCACTTAATATAGTAAGTTCAGTGTTTTAAACTCATCATATTCCAGAGATTTTCTTTTGAAATAACGAAAGTTACATAAGCTAGGTATTGTCCTCAATATTGTCACGTTTCTTCTCCCCAATGCTTTGTGATACGGTACTGCAAACATTCCTCATCAGTTATAGATACGTGATGAGAAAATTAGTAGGATTAACTTTATCGTGGAACTATGGGAGAATACTGAATAAGATTTAAATCAACTCACAGAGCTAGTGAGTAGCCGCACGGGACTACATTTGCAGCTCTCATGCAAATCCCTTCCTCTGCCCTTTCGTATCATCCTCTGAGGTCTTCGCTTGCCTGCTTGCCTGCATTTGGGGTCCCAGTGATGCATCTTGACACACCACAGCTGTGTAAGTGTCCTCTTCCTCAGCATCATATTGCGAAGGCTTTTATACTGTCTTTGCTTATTAGCCACACAATGGATGTTTGTTTGTTAGAATCACACACTGCGCATCAAAATTGAGATTCCCAGAGAGAATGGTCAGGTGCAGAGTGTATGCTTGGGACTAAATGAATGTCATTTGTTTGGTGACAGAAGTAAAAAAAAAAAAAAAAACCAAAAGGACAAATATAAAGAAAGTCCTTAATAAAGAAGTGATACTCTGCGCTCAGCTCTCTATACTCCATCTCGATTAATTGTTACAGGGTTTCTTGGGTTAGAACCTCCATTTCCGTTTTAGCAATGTCTTTTAAAGAAGTGGGCATGTCTGAGCCAGTGACTTCTTTCATGTCACATAGTCAATAGTGCTAGAATACCTTTTCCAGTCTTCAGTACAATGCCATTCAAATAATTATTAACTTATGAACTAACGTTTATTGTATATGAAAATCTGTATACAATAAGAATGCATTATTCCTAATAAAAGGCCTTGAAGCTGCTGCTCAAGTAAATAGAATATCATCATTCACTGTACAAGACGAAGCGGGAGCTTAGAGATTGTGAGAATCAGGGCAGCAGGCTGTGTGCTGGGAAACTGTGTCTCCGAGCAAAGGCTGCCCAAAGGAGACCCAAACACTGAAATCTCATCTCTAGACAAAGAACAACAGGGAACTAATGGCTATTGTCCCACAGACAAGCCCCCTGGTTGGTTATCCAAGCAAAGTGGTTATTCCTGAAATCACGTACACACAAACAACAGAAACGGACTAAACAGATAATACATTTGTGCCTCTCTCTTTCTTCTCTCCATTTATATATATTATACATTGTGGAACTTTTTTAGTTGTGTTTAAAATATTTTTTGCACTGTTGGAAAAATGGCAGTCTATACTTTGTGTTCTGTATTGTCTGCAGGTGTAGTATTTCTATAGGGGAGGTTTGATTGCTTATGGTCTGCACTTGAGGAGTGCTGGATCAATAAAAACACCTGAGCTCAGATGCTTGGGTTTTCACTGTGAGTATGACACTGGTCAGGATGGTGGTGCCCTCTGCTGAGGTCTGGAAGGGTTTGCACTGATGAATATGCCTCTTTGTCTCTCTTGGTGAACCTACATACCAGTGAATTGCTACAAATGGCGTACCAATGTGGGGACCGAAACCACACCAGCTAATCCGATGTGGAGACAAGGAAGAAGAGGAAGACACTCCAGACCTCACGCAGTCTGGTAAAGTAGATTAAGGGATTGATTGAAGGCTCCTGAAGTAAGAGGAGCGAGAGAGAGAAAGAAGCCTCTATGAAGAGTAAAGGCTGTGAACTTAATAAATAAATGAGGAAAAAGGCTCTGAGGTGAGAGCCACAGAATGGAGGCCCTTAGAGGTAAAGAATTCAGCTGGGAGCAGAAAAAAGCAAGGTTCTAATTGCTTTTCCTGACCATGGAGCTGACGCTCTCTCCCACCGCTGGTAGCATGCTGTGTCACAAACTGAGTTTACTGATAGCTGCTTTGTATGTGTGTGAAGCTCAAAATGCTGTGTTTGAGATAGATGAAGAAGGGTGCATGTTCTCCCATAGCAGTGGTGAAAAGGAATGCCAAAATGCCAGAATGTTTCAACCAGAGATTCTTCCCACTGGTCCCGGACCCCCTGCTGTCATGGAAGCCTCTGCTTAGAGCCAAAAAGGTGATTAGTTAAAAGAGCCCAGGAGAGGCTACTGGTGAAAGTGCAGAGGAGTCGCTGCAGAAGACCCCAGTGTTATGAAAATGCCAGCACTATGGAACAACCACTGAGAACAGCAGAAGCAGTGGAGTGGAACCAGCCAGAGCCGGGAGGACAAGCTGTGTGTGCTGCAGAGGGCAGAGCCAGAGAAGTGACCCAAGTCCTTTGGAGAAGGCCAGGAGATGGTGAGTAAATTACAGATCATTGGACATTGGTAATGTTACTCTGTTGTCCAAAGACATTGTGAAAAACCTGATAGATGCTTGGTTTCATTTGGTCCTGTGGATTAGCAGCCTCATGATTTTCCTCTTGTGAATAGTTTTGTGGGGATAGTGTTAAATTGTGTTATAAAGGTAAGGTAATCTTTCTTATACTAAAAAGGGGAATTGTTGTGGAAGTTTATTTTTAGTTGTGTTTAAAATAATTGTTTTTGTGCCCTGTTGGAAAAAGTGCTACTTAGACCCTTGCGTTTTGTATTGTCTGCAGGTGTAATCCTACTGTGTGTGTGTGGGGGGGGGGCGGGGATTGATTGCTTATGATCTGCACGTGAGGGATTCTGAATCCATGAAAACACCGAAGTAGAATGTAAATTCTTTGGTGTTCGGGTGGAATATTCTATGGCTATCCAGTAGATCCGTTTATTGTATAAGTTCATTTAATTATGATTTGTTTACTTATTTATTTATTTAGTTAGTTCAGATGAACTGTCTATTGGAGGAAGCTGGATGTAGAAATCCCCCACTGTTAATGGGTTTCATTTAATCTGTGTCTTTAGTTCAATAGTCTTCTCTTCATAAAATTGGTGTACAAATATGTTCAAGATTGTAACATTCCCTTGGTCAACTGTTCCCTTAATTAGGAAGAAATGTTCTTTATCTCTTCTGAATTGTTTTAACGTGACATCATTTTTTTTTCCCCAAACATAAGGCTAGTAACACCTCCTTGCTTCCCAGAGTTATGTGATTGGATATAGTTTATAACCAACCCAATCTGTGCTTTGGATTTGTGAGTTGAGGCCATTGTCCTTGAAAGGTATGTGTTGATTGCTGTCATTGTTCCCTTGATTTGTTGTCTATGCTTTACTCCTATTTTGTTTTATTTCAATTATTCTGTATTCAGTTATTCTGTGCGGCTAACCTTTACACATGACTTGGGGCGGGAGGTTGTGTGTGTGTTTGCAGCTTTTAGTAGCTTTTTTTTTTGGTTCTGTTTTAAGTATAATACTGTGTGTGAGTTACTTTTCTGGTGTTGTATATTTGGAGACTTCAGGTTTCTTGTATCTGTCTGGGTATTTGTTTTCTTAATTTGGGAACGTTTTCTCCAATGAAATTGGTGAAGATTTGGCCTAAACCATTGACATGGAATTCTCCTTCTTCTACACCTATAATTTGAGAATTTGCTCTTTGCATGGTGTCTCACATGAGCAGACTAGTGTAGGAGGCCCTCACCAGTCCAGAACCATGGACAGGTTGTGTAAGGAAAGCTAGATCGGAGATTTGGGGGTGTTTTGGGCAGGAGAACTTTAGTGACTCATCAGGCCAGAACAGTATTAAATTTATGCTCCTTAGTAGGCCTGGTGTTTAGATATATTGCAGGTGTACTAGAATTCATAAGACTTACCAGACTAGAAAAGCAGAAAGGATGTGAGACCTGGAAATTTTATTGCCTTTGTACAAGTAGCATATTTCCATCTCTAGCTCTCTGTATTGCAGGCGTACGTCTTCAATCTTACAGCTATGTCGGTAAAAACAGCAAACAAAATTTCTTTCGTGTATGCATTTTATGACTATTGCTGTTTGAAGGGAATCTCTGCAGGTGTCAGGCAGAGAAACAGGCCATGCAAAGAGATCAGAACGAAAATGCAATTCAGATTGACTCTGTCAACCTTGATCAAGTCTCAGGGAGTTTCATTCTAATCGCTTGATTCCCAATATATTTAAGCCTGGCACCGCTTGGAAAAAAATGTTTCCTGGTGCAATATAATACCTGGTGCACAAAAAAGCATAATGACAATGAAACTCAACGCAGGGTCCTGCTGTTTCCTAAGAAGATGGTTTCTATAGATAGACTACCTGTATAACTTAAGTTCTAAGGATCTGGCCTGATCTTGGCCTTACAAATAACACTGAGGTCATTTAAGCTATCAGGTATCTCTGGTCCTGGGTGTGGGGGCTTGGGGAGCCCCTGGCTATATGGGTCATTTGGATTTTTAGCCAACCTCCAGTCCTGGCTGTGTGAGCTTGACAAGGCCTGGCCCAACAGATAATGCAGATCACCAGGCTGTTAACTTTTAACACTCAACTTTCTGGGCAAAAGAACAATTTTTCATCCTCCCCATTGGAAAGACAATCCTGTGTGCTTAACATTCCTGGTTTCTCTAGAGATCTGTGCACACAAAGACCTTCCTGCCATGCTCCCAACAGCCGTTAATTGAAATTTAATCTTATAATGGAAAATATTTTCAGTTTTTATACTTGTTTTATAAACATATGTTTGAAAGGAACGCATATAACTCATTGTTTTCTCAACATTACATAAAAATCTCATAAGCCCAGTGAATTATTGCGTTTTATACACACCATATATCTGTAAAATACATTTTATGTTTAAAAGAAAGAAGTTAAAATTTCTCACTATAACCACTTTTAAAAAATATTCTTATCATTCTATCAACTTAGTTAAATACAATCTCAGTATATTATCTTCTTATATTTATATTACTTTTAATTTTTAAAATGGATTTTAATATTTTTTTAATTTTTCATAAAGTCAGTTGAAAATTCAGTATAAATACATGAGAATTGTATGTGGTAACTGTCTTACAACTTCTTTTTCACCTTAGCTTCCCGATCAGAGTATTTATCTTGCTATTTATATCTTTCAGGCAACCTATAAATAATGTTTGAGAAGTCTGTTTGATGACCTACCTATTTTATCTTGGACACTCTGTGTTCATTGTGTTTGGTAACGCATCTAAACTTACATCTAACAAGCCATGTTTTAAGTTTGTCTAGTACCACTTGTTTACTATTTATTTTTCAGGTCCTGGGTGTTGTTAGAAAGCAGACCCAACAAATCATCTATCATTAATTTTGACATGTATTTGTATCATAGTTATCTATGAGGACTTCGGGAGCCCAGATTAAGGATGATTTTAAACAATATTTATATGTTTGTACCCTTTCGTATTTTTAATAAAAAAAAAAAAAAGACATTTTCATTGTCTTTCGTGGGCGTCGAAGTTCTAAAGTTTGCTTTCTCGTCTAGCTGTGGAATGGGAATGCAGTCTTCCCTCACAGGACTCATGTCAACACGATGAAGGAATCCCAAGCTTAATATTAGCTCTGTCATTATTCATGTCGCTGTTGTTGTATTGAGACAGGGTCTCATGCAAGCCAGAATGACCTCGAATTCTCCATGTAGCTGAGGTCAGCCTTGAGCTCCTCATCTTTCTGCCTCTACATCCCAGACGCTGGGACTACAAGCTTTCTCCACAGGTTCTGGTTTTATGTGTTGGTGGAGTTCAGAGCTAGAGCTGGGTACAGCTGATGCTCACACTCTACCAACTGAGATGTGTCTGTATTTGTGGTTGCATTTGGTAGCTTTCCTTTTTCTCCTTTTTTTTTCCCCCTGAGATTTTCATTCTTTTCTGAAAGCCAGTAATGCAAGAAAAGTATTATTTTTATGCACAATCTTTTTCGTACCGATTCCTTGAATTGTCAAGTAGAAATTCAATGTCCTTTCTAGCAGAAAGAATTTGAAAGAGTACCAATTTTCTTGTTTTATATCCTGGACAACTCAGTCAGTTTTTGTTAAAAGCATCCATAGCTTTAAAAAAAAGGAAAATAATTATTGATTAAATCCCCCATGACAGCCTGTTGTGCATGTTGACAAGAGATTTATTATGGAAAGGCAGAATAAAACCAACCGCCTAACTTCAAATTTCCACTAACCTTGTTTCCAAAACTATTTTTGCTATATTCTTTCCTTTCTAATTTAGACCCTGAATTACTTTTGGTTTCCTGTATTCAAGGTGCAGAGTGGGGCCTCACAGTTCCTGTTGTCTTCACGAGCTGGAAGGAACTTACAGACAGCAGGGTTTTCACAAGCTCTAGATTTCCATTAAACAGCTAATGCTTTGTTTTGTTTTGTTTCTCCTCTGTTGCATGCTAACTATGAATGTCCTGGGCTAGAACTGTCTGCTTTGGGGAGGCTTCACTCTTTTCTCAGGTTAAGCAGCCATCCTTTCAGCTTCAGAGGTCTAGCGTTCAGCGCAAAGATTAAAAGCGATGGCGGCATGTCAGAGACTTCGAAAAATAAGCAGCATTTTTTTTTCCAGCTGAGAAGAAAGACTCAATTGAGGGCCAAATGAAGATGGGTGGAATCAATGTCTTTGTGTTTCTGAAACTTACAGAAATGGATTTGTTCCTGTCTGTGGTCTATGAAGCAGCTTTTTACAAAGTGGAGCAGTTACACCTAAGGATTCTGCATTAGTGTTGTTGTATGGTAGACACAAATGCTGGGCTCAGAGAGGGGCCCGTTATTTTCTGAGAACCGCTCAGTGTTTTCAACATATATTTATATTTTCATTCCTAGAATGAATACCTTCGAAAGGATCAAATAAAAACAATAAGAAACCATTGAGAGTCTGTGTTGATGCTCTTAAGAGAAAGATGAAAGGGGTATTTCAGCTTCCCAGAGCACTGTGCATTTAACTTGTTTGAAATAATGTCTCCTAGACTTAGGGACATCTGTGAACACATTGGAAAAGATGGCATTTTTATCTGTTTGGTTTGAGATAGCTGGCATTTGAAGAACACTAAGATAAGTGCCAGGAGACTTAATTACTAGTACTTTGCAAATAAAGATGATACACTTGCAGTTAGTTGACACAAATAAAAATTTAACTTATAAAGAAAACAAGTGTTTCACCAAAGATAATATTTCAATATCTTTTTCATAGTTGAAAACAGACTTTTAGCAGCAAGTCTAGCAAAAAAACAGAAACAAAGACAAACAAGCAAACTCACAAAGATGCTTTAACCATATACATTTTAAATTAAATTGTTTTAACACATTTCATTTAAATATATGACATCCCCAAAGTGGCAAGTTTTGTTTTTGTTTTATTTTTAAAATATTTTTTCAGACCAGCCAATCTAATTTTGTTAGCACACTTTAATTGTGCAGAATTATAATTCCGTCTTGAGAATTTTGGTTGGATTTATTTCCCATCCTCTGATTTGCATATGTGTGACCAATGAGCTCAAAATGGTTTCTACTTCCTGCTTACTTAGTCCAACCAGTGTAAAGTCATACTATAGTGTACCAATGTGATATTCTGTGAAAGAGAAGATGACCAAGATCCCTTCTAAGTTAGGACACAGAACTGGAGAGTTAATATATCCTTGAGGTAAAACTGTAAGGTATCTTGTTGGCCTCTCCAACTGAAAGCAGTTTGCTTCTGGTGATTCTTACGGACAGGTACAGAGAAAAGGCATTTGCTAGAGAAATAACGGCATACCGTGTACCAGGTGACGTGCTAATCTGCTCAAGTAAGTACACCACATCTGGAAGAGCGGGTGCAATTGGAGTCAATACTTGATTGGCTACATCTGGTGAACCAATGGTTATAAACCTCCTTTAGAAGAGTGAAAGCAGTAACGTTGGATCTTACACAGCAATCTGTGAGAAGTGCATAAGCCACTCCATGCAAAATATTTAAACAGAAGCAAGTGCTTGGTACGTATTTCATAGGTTCTTTGGGGCTATTGTTCTGCGATGGAAAGACAATTAAAATCCACCATTCAGCTGGCGCTAGAACAAATAAGACCTCTAGAGTACTGAGAAACTGCCTCTAGCCAGTATTTTGGAACTGTCTTACCCCTCAGAGACTAGGTTTTGTTAGGCTGCACCGTCTCCATTGTAGTGGGATTCTTGGTTTCTCCTCAACTCAGTTTGTCAAAATGACTTCTCTTGAGCTTCCAGTTAACAGTCCTCTCAGAAAAACATGAGATAAAAGTGTTTGACTGTGGATAAGAGGTTTGTGGTCCTATTGATGTCCTCATGGGAGAAACAGCTTGGAGTCTTCTACACGTATTTCCAGACCTGTCAGGCAGGCCTTCTGTAGATGTCGGTCAGGTTTTTTCTTGGTTGAGAGAAGTCTAGACAGGAAAGTACTTCATCATTTGTGTGATTGAACATGGCTGTAGATTTTGGAAGGTAACTTTAGAAAAATAAGAGTATTAAATTATTAACACTGAACAAATCTTACCTCTATGAATGCGTAAATAAATAACCAGAAAAAAAAATGGTAGCCAAGTTAATAATCATATTTATAAGAACAAAGTGTGGAGAAAGTTCAATAGTCAAAATTAGAGGTGCTTATTTCATTATACTGTACTAATGGAATTAATATTTTTAGACATAAATATGATTAAAATATAAAAGAGCAAGTATAAATGCAGAGGCAAATTATGTTCAAAATAGCATATATTATATAACAAATTATCTAATACCTGTGAGAAGAAAAACACATCAAAATCCATGGGGATTATGAAAAACACGTGTGTGTGTATGTTTGTGCGTCTGATGGTCTGAACTGCACCGTGAGGGATTTACCCGCTGAGACATCTCATCAGCCTCAAATAATATTTTTTAAAAAAAATGTTTCATTATTACTATTAATTATGTATGTGTGTTTGCCTGTGGGTGGGATGTATGGGACTTCCAGAAGACAAGCTCGGATTCCTTGAACTGGAGTAATGGACAGTCCAAGCTGCCTAATGTCAACGATGGTGTGCTCAAATTATAAATTTTAACTTATGATAATATGAATGCACTATGAAGATATAGCAATTGAGTGGTACCTACTGATCAATTTCAAAGGTTCAAATAAACATTTTAAATAATAGCAGATATCGGCTGGTGTCCAAATATGTGGGGAAAGAAACAATATCAGAACCTAAGGAACGTCTCAGAGTGTAGTCATTATGCATGTGTCACGTCTGCAAGCAACTGCGAAGTTTAATTTTAGGAAAACATAGTTAATTAAAACGTTATTCAATGTAATACACTACATAATGCACACACAAGACATACTGTGCATCAAAACCAACTAAAGCCCAAACCTGATTTAATTCTCTGTGTATATAAATCCCTATAAAGGTAAGTAGATATTAACCACAATATTCAGGCTTAGGAAAATGGCAAAAGTTGTCATAAATATATGGTGAGCTTTGAGCATGTGAATTTCCTCCTTTCGTGTGTTTATGAAAAGTACTTTTTGACAAAAGGAACTTATTAAAATGAAACAATTTTTGTGTGTATGCCCATACTTCCCTCTTGCACATAAAAATAATAAAAACCTAAATGTGAATGCACGAACAGGATGTAACAAGGGCCGTTAGATATGGACAGTTTAAGTCAGTTGTCATTATTTATATTTTAAATGCAACCATTCCATCAATACACAAAAACAGTGCATTAAGATCATTCACTTCTTTGGACAAAGGAATTGATTAAAAGCTTTATTAATGTTCATCAAATATGATGTTATTAGCTATTTAAAATAACATTCCAGAACTTAGAATTTATTAAGTACACTATTTTAAATTATTTCAGTACTATATGTAATACACACTATTTGACAGAGCTAAATGTGTGTGTGTGTGTGTGTGTGTATGTGTGTATATGTGTGTGTGTATGTTGTGTGTGTGTGTGTGTGTATGTTGTGTGTGTGTGTGTGTGTATGTTGTGTGTGTGTGTGTGTATGTTGTGTGTGTGTGTGTATGTGTGTGTGTATGTGTGTGTGTATGTGTGTGTGTGTGTGTGTGTATGTGTGTGTGTGTGTGTGTGTGTGTGTGTATGTTGTGTGTGTGTGTGTGTATGTGTGTGTGTGTGTGTGTATGTGTGTGTGTGTGTGTGTGTGTGTGTACGTGCATGCACGCGTGTGTGCATGTAAGAGAAAGAAGGAGAGGTATCATAAGTCATGACTTAATAGGTGATTTCAAGGACAGGCAAGACAGATTGTCACAAGCGAGACCAGCAAGAGTTTTTCTTCTCATCTGCCAGACTCTAGTGTTCATGATTGTGTCTCTGAAAACTATCTCTTTTTAAGTTTACATGGCTAGTGGTAAAAAGTCAACATTTTCTTCAGTATGAATTAGATGACATTGAACATGGCCTCTAAATTCTTAATGTATGCACCTGAACCATGCTTGGAGATTACTGAGCAAGGTGACCTCACAGCGTCACTGCGTAATTGGCTCTCTCAGTGCCTAGAAAATCACCTCTATTACCTCAGCACGGTACATTTCCATCTCATAGCTCATCAGAAACGACTCACCAATAGGTTTGCTAGCAGCTTGCTCCGTGTATTCCCCCAAAATGATGTGCTATTAACGCAAAAACGAGAAATGTATTTTTCATGTATTTGATTCAACGTGTCTCTTCTGACTGTGGTTAGAACAACAATAATGTCACGTGTTCCAATCACCCCACAGTAGGAGGAGCTTGACGGGAGGGGTTAGAGGACACAGCTCAGGCTCTGTTCTAAGACAGCCTCAAAGGGGGACAACGTCCCCTCTGGCGAGTGTGTGTGGTGGAATCACGACCATTCTACCTCAAAAGTTTTAAGGTGGTTTAAAGTTCCTTTTCCTGTGGAGCTTTTCCTATTTCCAACCCCCCTATCCTTATTTTGGTTCAAATTAAAATAAATGGTGCAAATGTGGAGGAAAGACATCCTGTCTACTCAGTTTCCCAGAAAAAGAGATAGTATCTTAGCGTGAAGGACACGATCCTGTGTTATTCTGCCCTGTCACACTCAGAGATGCAAAACCACTAGTGAACTCATTGCATGTCCTGTATTTGCAAACCGAAGCACAGGGAGCATATCAAGGGGCGAGTTAGTGTCTTCCCGGCGCATCTGGGTAAGTGCCCGCGTACAACAGTGTTTAGTGACCCCTTCACGTGCCTTTGTAGAAATAGACTTATGAAAGTAATAAGTTGGTTATGCCATACAGAAGCTGTATAAGTGCTCCACTCCACTGAGACTAAATCTATGTGTTTCAAAATAATTCGAGAAGACATTAAGTCTGTGACTTAGGGAATCGGGGGGAAGGTTTACATCGGATAATCACATTGAGGGAGATTGCTCTCTAACAGTATATGCATTTTAAATCTGAGAAATAAATGGAAGTTGAATATTAAAATAAAAAAGAAGAGCAGACACACTAAAATTATGAAGACCAGGGAAGTAGTTCTTTATTTTAAAAGATAATGAAAAAAGAAAAAAAAGCTGTGTCTGTAGTTACGATGTGTTATTTTCCTGAACACTAAATTCACTTTGATAAGAACCAGTGCCATGAATCAGATGCTGTCCTCCCGAAGTCTGGAGAGAGTTGGCTAGGTATTTACTCTCTGGAGTTCAAAACACAGTTGGATGAAGGAAGCAATATTTTACACCCTTGAGGATTTCTACCCCGGGCTTGCCAACATACTTGCTCAATGTGATTTGTAGACTGAAAAGTCAAGTTTCACAGGTGTAAATTGTGACTTTTATGTCCTTAGATATTAAAGGCCCCTCTTTTTATGTCACTACATTTTTTTTTCTTTCTAAGTAGAGGAATATTATTCGGATGGAAAGCACTCGTCACATAACACAATCTGTAAGACTGTACAGTGTTTGAGAAACATATGCTCTGTTTGGAGACACAAACGTAGCCAAATCTTTGCAAGGAATTTCATATTTCCTAATTTTGAATCAGACTGGCATTCGTGTAAGAAATTCATGTCCTGTAAATTATCACATAATAGGTTCGATTATTCCCAAAGTTTATACTACACGCGCTTCTAATGTAAACTGGAGAGAGAGAGAGAGGGAGAGGGAGAGAGAGAGAGAGAGAGAGAGAAAACTACTGTTTCAGAGATCTTATTTTAGTTTACATGGCGTGAGATTACAAATCAACTGTACAAAAACAAAATCAAAAGTGGACGTGCAGTTTTGCCAGGCTGAGATGTGCCTATATTTACGCTCAGATTATAGCACGATATTTTACATCTTTGTGAAAATACCATTGAGGTTTAAATATGCTCTAAAAGTTTTGTTTCGTGGCAGGATTTCCTGAGTAAATGGAGAGAGGGACAAACACCCAGCCATACCTAATCATGTTTATCTATAGAAAAGCCACACTGGAGGGACAGACCATTTAGGCACAGGCCGCTCCTGAGAGTTGCTGAACAGAGAACACATAGATTTCAGGGGGTGAATAAAGAACTATTACTCTCTAAGGGACTTCTGAAATAGCACTGGAGTTTTTAACATTTCTGGTATTAATTTCACAGTCATTTTCTTGTCCCCTCGTCTACTTTTATTATGCATAAATAGCTTGAATTTTGAGGAAAATGAACAGGAACAAAGCCTTCTCCAGTAATAGCTTGAATCCAAGATAATTGGATTTGGGATGATTGGCCTCAATATTTTCTCATTTCCTGAAACCAGGTAACTGCGTTTTTATAAAGACGCAAAATATACATTTTATTGGGTTCAGTTCCGTCTTAATTATTTCCCCAAAATATTTTTAAAAAATACTAGTTTACTTCAAATTAAAAATAAATAAATAGATAAATAAAAATAAAACTCAGGACGTGTTCTTTCCTCCACACTGTGTCTGCCCACGACCGGACCGTCTTCTCCCAGTTCCCCAGTTTAGAAAGGTGTTGGATTTCAGTGTCAGTTCTCCTGTGATGTGAGTGTGAAGGTCGCATGACTTGGAAACTTCTAAGCACCTAATAACTTTCGATGCTCTCTAAGAAGCACACATATTTAATTATATATTTAATTCTACCATAAACACCTATGATTAAACTTGTTTTTTTTCGTTTGAATAGCAACCGTTTGGCAAACACGTCAGGGAGGTGTACCCTAAGTCACACCTCTCACCTCCCGATGCACCGGACAGCGATCTGCACGAAGCAGCCAACCGTGTTCCCGCTAACAGCCTTCAAAGGCTGATGACGCTTGCCACTGGCGCATTTAAATCTCACCTGTAACGTGGGATTTTCATTTCTTCATCTGGTTTTGGAATATCCTAGAGTTGCTTAACTTTTTTTTTTACTTCATTTAAGTTTCCTCGTATAAAAACTCGCTGACTGTTTTCATTAGTGTTTTCCACTGTGTGAATCATCTCAGTATTATCTGACACACGCTTGCTTCCCATCTGTTGTGTTTCCGACTGTGTTCCAGCTGATACCCAAAGTCAGAAAATTCTTCTTTACTGGAAAGGTTCTATTTACAATTACAGTGCTATCTAATGATTTAATAAGAAAAGTGAGACTTCCTATAAATCGTTACGGACCTTGCGGGAGGGGGAACAGAAAACAAAATACACAATCCTTTCATCCTAATGATCGAATAAGACAAAGCTGACTTTCTGTTGCAAAATCCAGCGTCGGTATGGATTACACTTTTTTTTTTTTTTTTTAAGCGATACTGTTTTCTTCCAACTGTTTGTGAAGCACGTGACTCTGTTCTCCACCTTCCTGTGGCGGCATCATTTCCGATTGCTTCCCACTCTGGCCTTTTGTTTGCAAATACAGTTCGTACTGATCACTGAAGCTCGGTTATGCAGGATACCTATTTTTTATTTATGTATAGACGGCACGCAACTGTGAATTACAAGGCGGCAGGAATGGAATAGTAATGAACTCATTTGCAGTGAAGGGGACTCATTACCATGCCAGCTGCTGAGACTCTCCAGCTCGGAATTCTTCCTGGCAAACAAGGTCCCAGGGGAAGAGTCTTCAGCCTGGCTAAAGAAAATATTGCATTGTAAAAGTCTCTTTAAATCTGGCACTTAGTGATTTCATAATAATAGTAGTTGAAGGTAAATTCTATATTTACTTTTTCCAGTGGTAGTTGTTTTTTAATATATATATTAAATATAATATATTATATATATATGTATATATCTTGTTATCATGTTTGCATAACTGTAGTTTAAATATTGCCTAGGAATTATATTTGAAACATGAATCCCCAGGATTCAAATGAGTTTGTACAATATTCATATAAAATATACATTTCATTTTATAGTACAATAAATTATGCACTGTTCTAGCAGGTTAAGCACTCACACTGATGTATGACATGCACACACAAATAAATATATGTTCCTTGTTATATGTTCACACCACGTATAAGCCGTTGTAGGCTTTCCTATGTCGTGGAAGACCATGATGCCCCATTTCGTTCTTTTGATATGCCTCTCTTTAGGCTTTGTGCTAAGACTCGAACATGAGCTGTTTGCTAGAACAATACATACCCCTTGACGACATCATCTGACTGACAAAACTTATTTTACCTCTTATTTCAAGATGCATCCTTGGCATGAGATTATGAAACGGTACCTAGAGTTTCCAATAGCCTTTACAGAAAATAAATTGCCAGCTCTCTGTTTCTTTACGCCATGTATAACACGATGATTGTCACCATCACGAGATGCTACTTTGTAGAAAGTTAAACAGTTCCGTTCCTTACCATTCTTTCCAAATGCAGTTTTACACCTTGCACCTTCACTATAGAAAATCACTGAGTTCATTTTTGAAAATGATCATTACAATAAACTCCAAGCCTTTCCTTTTGCACCGACCTTATGACTCTCTCTGACCAACCATATAATTCCTTTCGCTTATTTGGCAAAATGTCCTCCAACATGGAGCCAATAAATATAATTCTCAATAAAATAAAAATGATAATTTCAGAGACTTCCCATCTTTAGATAAAACAAGGGCAAACTTTTGAGATGTTAGCATGCTAGAGATTATAGCACGGGAGAAAACTTAAAAGCACGACTCCGTTCATTCTTCATATCCTAGCAAGAATTGCCTTTTCCTAAAGTCAGCTGATCTGTTGGAAATGCATCCTCACAGGTTTATCACAGATGAAGTTACTTTACAGACTATCAGATAATGCTAGAAGGAGCAGCACATACTTAAAATACATCATATTGTATTCACTTAAGTAAGCGTTCTCAAATACTTCCCAGTGTTAATACAGGCATTTGTCTTAAGTACGTCTCTACAATACTAAAATACTTCAGCTGCAAATTTAAGAGGTACATTTTGTTTTGTTTCTTAAAAATTCATACTACGTAGGCGTGTCAACATTTTCACACAATATGATAAACTTGGGCTTTTCTGTCCTCTTTTTGTAAGTTATCATTTTAGAATGGAGTTCAATGCACACAGACTCACGTCATGGAAGGAAGACTTGGCACCGATGAGTCATATATCATTTTCATCCGACAACCTGTTCACGTGAAGCAAGTACGTTTTGCAAGTGTTATTTTATTTTCATGCCTGATTTTTTTTTTTAATTTCCTAGGAGATGAAAACTAATGGACAGGGAGTCTTTGCTTTTGAATAAGAATAAACTATTTTTAAAGAATTTGTCTCGTGTCTACGGTACCGCAGTAGGAATGGCAGCTATAGGCGTGCCAGTTGTAGGATGCGGTGCGGTGCCAACCTGTGATAGATAATGTAGCAGTGGGAGCATCTGGCGTCTTGGCAAGTTCTTTAAGCATCTTTCTTGGCACCAGTTCGTTACTTCTACATTGATCACTTGATAATACATTGTAAAAGGTCTGTGGGTTGTTTGGCTAACATTTAACCTGTGCTTATTCCGTTTTCATTTGCAGTCAAATTTGCCCTTATTAGGTCAAGTGCACTCTGTGAGTGTGTGTGTGTGTGTGTGTGTGTGTAACTGTGTCTTTGTGAGTGTGTGTGTGTGTTTGTGTGTCTGTGTATTTGTGTGTCTCTGTGTGTGTCTGTGTGTTGTGTGTGTGTGTCTGTATGTGTATGTGTGTGTTTCTGTATGTGTGTGTCTGTGTGATGTGTGTGTCTGTGTGTTATCTAAGCCCAAACTTCACTAACGGCCTTAGAAATGAAAAACAGCTTTATACTACTATAAAACCCACTCCTTATATCTATACCTGAGTGAAATCTATTCTATCAGTATAAGAAAATATACCTTTATAAATTTGCTAAGTAGTATTTGCTGAATAACAACCTAACATTGAAATCTTGAACTACAAAACTTAGCCAGGGGAAAAAAGTGTTCAAAAGACCCAAGACTACATCCCTGTGTAAAAGATGGTTTCAGCCTGGCATAGTTGGTCAAATAGGGCAGAATCAAGTTATAAGAATATCTAAGTGGGGTAAGAAATGATAAGCCCAGTTGAGTCATCTGAGGTATACAGACGTGATTAGTTATCTTAAAGCTTTCCCCAAAAGCTGTGTCATACATGAGAAAATAAGTTCTTCCTAGTAGAGACACATGCTAATTTAAGTTTCTTCGAAGAAGTTTGGAATTCGGAGGCAAGCTAAAATTTAATTATCTATTTTGCATTATGTAAACTCTCTGTGTTTATATTTATATTCAAATACCCTTATACTTATTAATGCACACATTTGTAAATAAATATCTATTTGTGTATATGCACGAGCTAGATTGATAAAAGCCTCTTTCTTCATCCCATTTATTAAGATAAAATGTATAGTATTCATATACCTTTCAAGGAAGTCATTCTACTGGAGGGTAAACTTCCTTCATCAATCTCTAGTTGGAGATCAGTTCCCAACTTGATTTGGCCACAGAGAGCTGAAACGCAGGTGAGTTTGATCTGAGGTAAGCTTGAGTACCCTCATGCTGTTATCCACGTAACAACAATTGTCACAAGAAGGGTTGTGCCAGGATTCACTGGAATTCAGAATGAATATAGTATTTTCTGCCAGCCCACAGCTGAATCAGAAGAAAAACCCATACAAGGAAAGCTCTTGCCCCATGGAAAGACTGTGGTTATATGGCTGAGAGAGGTAATACCGTCTACACTGGTAACTCATGTTCTTCCCCGTTCCTAAAATGCAAGCCAACACAGTTGCCAACCCACGACAATCCTTATTAGTGTAATTTTCAGTTTCTCAGGGAATTCTGTACTACTTAAGATAGAGATGAACTTTAACAATTAAAGGGAAAAGAATCAAGGAAGCCACCATTAAGGGATGGCTTTTGAACTACCACTAAGCCGTTTAGTGTTAAACTTAAACTTCTTAAACTTTGACATCAAAAAAAAAAAGAAAAGAAAAAAAAAAGAAATGAAGAAATGCATGAAATGTTTTTCCAAACATAAAGAAAAATTCATGATTTAAGTGCTGTAAAATTAAACTTTCCAACTCAAAAGTATTATATCAAGTAGAGGCGTTATGGTTAGTGGTGTATAATGGTTTATACACTATACACAACAATAATCTCAAAGACTATAACTTAAAACTGAAGTTACTTTTCCCTGTTGATGTAGAAGCCATTATGTAAATGTAATTCCACATATTGTTCAGGTTTTTGTGGTGGTGTTGACTTAGCAATTTTTGCCTTTGGCAATCCTAAAGGTAAAAAAATAAAAACAGTATATCACAACAATTATGCATAATACATGCCACTTGATGGAAACGATGTTAATATCATTTATTTCCTGTATCTTACTTTTTAATCTTGTTTACTAGGAAATGCTTTATAATTTTGGTGTACAGATGAAATAATTTGCTGTAAAGTATTGAAGAAAAGACTGCGTATTCATCAAAAGGTGTCGGTCAAATTGAGTAACTACATGTGAATAATGAAACAAAATCCTCTTCCCTCACTTTGTACAAATCTCAACTCCAAATGGATCAAGGACCTTAACATAAGACCAAATACCCTGACTCTGATAGAGAAGAAAGTAGGTAATGTGTTTCAATATATTTGAATGCACTGGAACACGAAAGAACTTTCTGCACAAGACCTTGTTAGTGTTGGTATTTAGACCAATTCTTCATAAATGAAACCTCATTAAACTAAAAAATCTTCTATATAGCAAAAGACAGGATGACTCAAGTAAAGAGATGGCATACAATATTGAAAAAAAGTTATCTGACATTGAATTTCTATCTAGAATACATTAAAACGCTCAAAAAAAATCAAGCAAACAAAAACTCAATTAAAAATCATTCATGAAACTAAACAGGATTCACAAAGGATGAACTACAAACCACTGAACAGCACTTTTAACTATTAAACATCCTTAGCCATCAGGGAAAAGCAAATTCAAACTGCTTTGAGATTTCCTTTTACCCCAACCAGAAAAGTTATGATCTCGAAACCAAATGACAGCAGATGCTGCAGAGGATTCTGGAAGGGGCAAACACTTATCCACCATCGTAAACTCTTGCAACCAACATGGCACACAGTGTGGAGTGTCCTCAGAAATCTGGAAATAAATCCACCACGTGATCTACATATACCACACTTATGTCTGTACACAAAGGACTACATATTTATTGCCAGACATAGCTACTAATCTACGTTCATTGGTGCTCTATTGATATCAGTTATGAAATGGAAATGGCCAGATGTCCATCAACTGATAAGTAGATAAAGAAAATTTAATACATTCACATATTTAACTCCTAATACAAATGGAATTTGCATATATATATATACACACACACATATATACATATATGTGTATATAATATGCATAATAATATATACGCATATATATGTGCATATATATATATGCAGTTGGAATAAATCATTCTTAGGGAAATAACCCACACCAGGAAAAACAGATCTCACATGTTTTTATGTTTTTTTTTCTCATTTGTGAATGTTAGTTTTGAATCTTTGGACATTAGTGTCTCATTTGAAATACCCATAGAGGTCAAGATTCAAGTAAGGAGTCCTGGGCTGGGAGGCTCTCAAAGGAGGGGAGATAGAATGCAGTGAAGGAGAATAATAGGCGGGTAAGGCTCACAAGATGTGAAAGATGGGAGACCATGGTAGAGGAGGAAGCTAGGGAGGAATAACTAACACTAAAAACCTTTCCTAAAAGTCGTACGACACCTCGTACCCTAGAAGCTTCCTAAGATGTGCATACACATACATAAAAAGAGTTTAAATTGAGTTAGCCTATATCCCAGTGGCAATGCTCCTACTAGACACGAGGTAACAGATCCAAAGTTGAATGCCAGGAATTAACTATCTTTTGCTGGTCACCTAGACTTCCAAACATTATAGGATATTTCCAGTGCTTCTGCTTGTCTTTCAGAACCTGACAGTAAAAGACCAAATAGTTGAGTTACAGAACATGGAAGCTAAGCTTTTATTGAAGGAGAAGCTTTATCTCCACTGGGAGGCTGTTATAGTGAAGGAACATGCCAGGCATGCTTTTTGAAGAGAAGAGTAATCATCAATCTCACTGAGCTGTGAACCTTGGGAGCCATAATAATAACTGGTCTGGAAATATATGCCCACTGGTGCCATAGTCGTCTGAATATTATGGGAGTAATCAACCACTTTCTTATTGAATTCAAAGCCCACTCCACAACATGAAATTGATACCTGACATCATAATTGGGGACCAACAACCTGTGGCTAGACCAGCAATAGGCCTTATGGGATATAGTATTAAACCAATTCGTAATGATTTACCATCACAGTCATATACGAACACATCTCTCAACTCTCATAAAAGAATCTTCTACTTGCAGGAGATGACAATTAACATAGAAACCTCACACTGCTCTAGGTGCGTAGAATAAGAGTCTGGAACGCCTGCCCTAAATGGGGCATCTACGTCATATCCTGTCCTCTTGAGGCTCAGGACTCCTGGAAAGAGGGTGTATAAGATTGTCAGAGCCAGAGAAGACAAATAACTACAGGAAAACATTGGACTTAACATCACAGTAGCATATTTGCACAAGACTTCTGCAAGCACAAGCCAGACAAAATGCCAGTAGGAAAGGTGGACATGGGAAAAGATTCCCATCCCTAGCTGAGGAGCCATTAGCAAGTGAGAGCTTCTAGGGGACTGTTGGGGAAGTTTATTTTTAGTTATGCTTGACATTGTTTTATGCACTGTTGGGCAAAGGGCCTAGCTTAGCCTAAGTCTGGGGCATTCTGTATTGTTTGCAGCTGTCGGATTTCTGAGGGGTTGTTGATTGGTAACAGTCTGCACCTGAGGAGTTCTGAATCAATAAAAAACACCTGAGCCAAGACTCTCGGGGTTCCACTGTCGATCAAGTATGGCCCTGGCCAGGATGGTGGTTTCCTCTGCGGAGGTCTTGCAGAGTTTACTCCTGTGAAATGCCTCCTTGTCTCTCTTGCTGAGCCACCACAGAAGCCCTGACTACTACGGGAGAAAGAAGGTCAATTTTTTTAAAAAAGTGTGTTGACTCCCCCTCTGCACAACATAAACTATCAGTTCAGTCATTCCCCAGCAGATAGCCACACATTCAAGAGTATACTGAAAGCACAAACTTGACTCTACGATTTTAGAGAGGACACCAGCATGGGCTGGTAGGAAAAGGAGGGAATTAGGACAAGAGTTCTGAAGATGATAAAAAAATATACGGCACTGAATTCTCAAAGATCTAATCATTTTTTTAAATGTTGAATAACACCTAAGGAACAACACCAGTTTTGAAACACACTCATCGGCATCCACAACAACACACCTGAGCACAGACGTAGACAGAGCTATATGACTTATATAAAAACTTAAAATATGTAGGATCAGATAATATAAATCACTCATACGTGATCAGAAGCTATACATATAGGATACAGTGAAAGTAATATTCATAGCAAAGTAAAAACATGCTGTGTGAAATTCTACATTTTTAATTACAGATGCATGTTTAATGGAAAAGTGTTCATATTCGTTTTATGAATCTCTTAAAGGCTGTGCATGCACAGAGACATAGAGTTACTTATATCAAACTCTGACACATGCTGGCTGCATTTATTTAGTTAGATTGCTACTGCTCTGTTTTAAATTCTAGTACCAGGATCTGTTTTTACATTTCAATATTCGTTCTGCAGTGTTAGGCTTAAGTTGCTGTGATCTTTGATTGCTTTAGTTTATTTTACAATTAATTAACTTTTAAACATGTTTTCTACACACATCAGTAGGCTTAATCATAGAGATATGATGACGGTGGCCGAACAAACCAAGTGATAAATAGAAAAGGATTGAAATTCACAGCAAACACCTACCTCTGGGACAGGGATGGGTGTCAAGAAGATTACATCATCATCATCATCATCACCATCATCACCATCATCATCATTATCATCATCACCATCATCATCATCATCACCATCATCATCATCATCATCATCACCATCATCATCATCATCATCATCACCATCATCATCATCATCATCATCACCATCATCATCATCACCATCATCATCATCACCACCATCATCATCATCATCACCATCATCATCATCACCATCATCATCATCATCATCATCATCACCATCATCACCATCATCATCATCATCACCATCATCATCACCATCATCACCATCATCACCATCATCATCATCATCACCATCATCACCATCATCATCATCACCATCCTCATCATCATCATCATCTTGATTGTGTAAGCTTTCTTACCCGAATCCCCTTTATCTGGCAACTGTGAGCCCGAATAAGATGTACTAAAAAATACATGTTTTCTATTTCCTCTATTTACTTTGGTCTCTGAATTGTTTCTAGTTGGTATTGATAGTCCAAACTGAAACTTTAAGGAGAAAAAAATCTTTTAAAATTATTTTCTTTAAAAAATAATCAATACAATATGTTTTTTTCTCATATTTCCACACCTCCAACTTCTCATAAATACTTTCCATCTCCCTACCTACAGAATTTCATATTCTATTTTCTCAAGAGAATGAAAAAGCAAAAATAAATAAAAAGCTGAAAGAAAAAGTAAGTGAATGAAATAAAAGATACCAAATCGAAACAGTGCAAAACGCACCTTTTAAAGCCCGTAGATATACACACAAAAGTAAATCACTTTTAGAACAAATAATAGAAAAACAAAAATTAAAATAAGAAAACTTATTAATTAATAATAAATTATTAACTCAGTATCTCTGTCTACATTCATGAAACATGTAGACTTTTAGTGTAAATGTTTTTAATTAGATCATTAGAATTTTAACATTTTTAAATATTGTTTTCATATTAAAGTATCACTTTTGACAACTAGTTTGCTACCATTAAAATAGTCTACCTAAAGCTGGGTGGTAACGGTGTGTGCCTTTCATCTGGGTACATGGGAGGCAGAAGCAGGCAGATTTCTGTGAGTTTGAGGCCAGTCTGTGCGTTCCCTGACAGCCAGAGTTACAACAGAGAAACCCTGGCTCAAAAAAAAAATTTTTTTCTACCTATAAAATTTCCCATGAGATATATTTATTTCATTCAGTGGGGGGAAAGCCATAATAAAAGTCAACAGTTATCTCCTTCATATAATAAAATAATGTTCTGTTTTCTTCATTTATGTTAAAACAACAACCTGTGGTGTAATCTTGAACACACAAATCTTTATAGCTCCAAGCGGAAGCATGAGGTCTTACCACCTCGTCTTTAACTGAGTTTTAAGAGATGAATATAAGTCTTCGGAGTCAACATTATGTCTTATAAGAGGCGGTCCTGTTTTATAGTAATAACAAAAACCTCGATAATTACTGCGGAATATTTTTAGAAAACAGGCTATGAATACATAGAAGAGGTAGGAAAAAGAGAGAGAGAACAAAAATAATTGAATATGGCCTGGAAAAATATTTGCCTATTTTTCTCCTTAAGAGTTTCTATCCTGTTTCTATTAGTTACCCTCGTCATTCAAAGGGACGCCATCTTGAATAGGAGCTAATTTTTGTGTTGTGACCGTTGAAATCGTGGAATCAAGAGCTCCCTGTGCTTCATGGCCTTTTATCCTAATCTTCTGACTAAATGCAACTCTTCATCTGGTTTGGAATCAAGAATATCAAAGCCTTCACTCCCTTGTCATGCAGCGTTTTACAGATTGTCACATTAATTACCACTCTTCTCACTGAGAATACTAGTGTTCGTGGATTAACACAAACCACACTGCGTCTCAAGTGTCTCTCTATTCAGAACCACATTACTTACAGTAAATGTAAACCTCCAAATAAAGGGACTCAGCTCTCAGCCTTAGTGCTGATTCTTCTGTTATCTCCAGGATCTAGTATACATGGGCATTAACGAGACTCTGTAAATGAAAGATTTAAAGCTGTACATTTTCAACTTGTATTCAACTTCCTATTCAACCTGCATTTCTTTTCATAGAAATCACCAGGATTTTTAGTATAAAATGCAATTAAAATTGACCTGTATTTTATAAACCTGTTACATGTTCTTGAGGGGTTCTGTTTTATGACACTTCCAGAGTATAAGTACAGGCACGTGGGGATCAAATGCATTTTGTAGATTAGAGTAACCCAACACTCACACAGGGTGGGGACAGAGTAAGCTGTGTTTGATCATCCATATCAATTCCTCCAGTTTACATTTCACTGCCTTTTGCCATTGTTTACAAATGTTATTAGTGTTACTGTGGTATTAATATCAAATATGTTTATTTTAACTTTTACGACAGAATTGTATGTATCCCAGGCTATGACTAAACTCTTTCATTAGCTGAAGATGATGTCGAACTGCTAAACTGACTGTATGGTTAGATTTATGTCACTTGACAACAGCTAGAGTCATCTCTAGCTGAGAAAAAGAGAGCCTCAATTGAGAAATTGCCTCCATGTAATCAGACTGTAGGCAAGACTATAGGCCACTGTCTTAATTGATGATTCATGAGGGAGATCCTGGCTATTGTGGGTAGGGACACCCCTGGGCTGGTAGTTCTGGGTTCAATAAGAAAGCAGGTTGAGTGAGCAATTCATGGGGAGCAAGTCAGTGAGCAGCACCCCTCCATAGCCTCTGTATCAGCTCTCCCAGGTTCCTTCCCTGTATTAGTATCCGCCCAGACATCTGGTGATGAACTCTGATGTGGAAGCATAAGCTGATTAAACACTTTCCTCCCCAACCTGCTGTTTAGTCATGGTGTTTAACCACAGCAATGGTAACTCTAACTAAGATAGGCTCTAAGCAACAAGTGTTAGAATTACCAACAGGAATGACAAGACCTCCTTGTATTGAGGCTCAAGCCTAGGGCTGGGTTATGCTAGGCAGACATTCTACAGACTGAGCTACATATTTATCAGTTTACTATGCATTCTTTATTCTTTTAACAATGAGAATATTCAAAATCATTAGCTGTGTCTCACTGGAGCCTATGTCACATTGATGATAATGCCCTGGTAAATCAAACTTCTGGAATTTGAAGTTTTCACTTGGCATCGCTTTATTTCAAAATAATTTAATTTCTTTTTCTTTTTTTTTCTTTTGCTATCTCTTCTTTCCTTCTTCTGTCATCATCTTCTCTGTTTCTTCATGACTCCACTTATTTCCTAACCCACCCTCTATTGCTTCCCTTTACTTTCTTTCTCACTAATAATAGCTTCCAAATCACAGAGTGTGCTTTCATTAAATAATAAACTCATTATTTATTAAAATAGTATTTGCCTAGGGAATAGCTTTGCATAACCTTTGGTAGTTAGTGCCAGAGAAAATGACTATAATGCATGTAGAAAAATAGCCCTGTGTGAAGAAAGCTAAAGTCTACATTCCAGAGGCCTGTGTGATCTGGATGGAATGTGGATACACCTTTAATCCCAGTATTCAGAAAGCAGTGGTGGTCCATGCCTTTAATCCCTAAAAACCAACCAACCAAATAAAAATCCAGTAGAAGCAGGCATAGGAAGCAGAACTCAGAAGAAGTCGGTGTACGGCAGTCTTCATTCTGTGACTCAAGCTAGCCTCAGACTGGCAGTCCTGTAACTTTGGTCTCATAAATGCTGATAAGAAAGAGGGAGAAACATATATGATAAAAGAATACTTAATCTCAGATTTTCAATACTCTCTACCCCTAGTTACACAAATCACTGATACAGAATGGAAATAAAATTATTTGACCTTCAGTTAAAGTAACTAATAACTTCCTAAACTTACAAAGAATACCAATTACACGTCCCAAAGCTCATTATTTGTTCACACAAATCAAATTAAAACTTATTCCATCAAACCTGTACATTCTGTTTTGATTTTTTCCTTTTAAAAATGAGCCTTCTTCGAGAACGTTGATTTACTAACATCGGTGGTATATCAAAACTAACTTCTGTTTGTTTATCATGTGTTGTTTGGAGATGTCGAATAAACACTGACCCATCATTTTGGCAGTCGGTCTTCAAAACTTGGCCCCGAGCCTAGTGAGTCCCACAGAAACACGCTAAATAAAGCTCACATATGTTCTGTTTTCAACATTGCCGTATTTTTGATTCTTCGTACATTCGACTGGAGCTGAAATGCTGATTTCTGAGTGTATCCACATCTTACCCCTCACCGACGCCAACTTCGGAAGTCCTTCTTTGCGGACATTTCCTTTGTTGATGGGGAAGGTGCCTGTCTCCTACACCCCCACTGCATCCTGTGCCTGTTTTAATTTACGCTCGGTCACATTCAGGCTTTGATGTGCTCAGTGCCATGGTTTAGTACACAGAAAGGACAGGTACTCGAGTGCGTCACTACCCGAAGGGCGGAGACCAGAATGGTCCCAGAGACCCGTGGGCTCTCTTCTCTGAATGACAAAACACAAGTGTTGCAGAAGTTTATTTTTAATTGTCTTTAAATAATTGTTTTTGTGCACTGTAGGAAAAAGGGCTGCACGGGCCCTGGCGTCTTGTATCGTCTGCAGGTGCTGGGTTTCTGTGGGGGAGGTTTGATTGCTGACGATCTGCACCTGAGGAGAGCTGGATCAATACAAACACCTGAGCTCGGATGCTCGGGGTTCCACTGTAGCTCGAGTGTGGCGCTGGCCACGATGGTGCTTCCCTCTGCTGAGGTCTGTCAGAGTTTGCACACATGAACATGACTCCTTGCTTTCTTGGGCAAGCCACCGCAGTGGTGTACTGCTATACACTAGGAATACCGCCAACGTGGGAAGCTGGCCCAAGCCCAGATACCCAGGCTCAGTTGGTGTTACATCCACGACACAGGCAGGGTGTGAGGCCGACCTGGCTTTCTTTATATTCTACCCTTTTAGTATTAACTGTCCTTATAGCACATGACCAAAAGCTCATAAGAAATCCCACAATTGTTATGGCCCGGACCATCTCCCTAGACTGAAGCACTAGGGCAGCATCGGGGTTATGCCTAGTGGAGAAGACTGCATCACAGATGTCCTTTGTCAGGCTTCATTAGGGAAGGGCCGGGAGCCTCTTTCCAAAGCGCAGCTTTTCATTTATGCAAACAAAATAAAGCATGTAGAAAATTTGTGTTATGAGACTCTCTGTCTTCTTCGGCGCGGGTTTCTGAAATACACGGTGTAGAAATGAGATTTGGAGTGGCTCTCTGCGTGTTTCGTATTCAGCACATTGTTAGAAAAGCTTAAGTCAATCATTACTAACGCTGTTAGGGAGATAACTCTAAAACAGGAATTTTAAACTTTAATTGACACAGAAATGAAAGCATATTAATATTGGAAATAGTTTCCATTTAAAGTAATGGCTTTCCAGCCGAGGCTCTGTACACCTTAAACCAACCTCCTTTAGGAGTTGCAGAGTAAAAAAAAATGTCTCTAAAATATTCTCTTAAAGATGTTATACGTTTAAAATGGCCAATTGTTAGAATAAATTTGCATAGCTGGTTCTTCAGGGTCTAGAGCGAAGGCTTAGAAACTAAGAACATATACTGCTATTGTAAGGGTTTGAGTTTTGTTCCCAGAACCCTCATTACAAGGCCCTTAAAAACCTTTTTCTCTAGTTCTGGGGATTAGATGCCATCATTTGGCAACTGTGGAGTACCTGTGTATACACGGTACACTCTGGAGCAGCAATTTCTTCCATGATCAATCTACTTCTTAAAGAAAAGCTTCTCAGGCACAGGGTGTTATATAGTGAGGTAAGACACTACATGCAGCTGTAGATTCTGGGAAAAGTGCAGTTTATTCTCTGTTAATTCCATCCCTGGTCCTTAGAGCGTTTGAGCCTCCATATAATCTAATCTTAAGCCTAGAACTGGACATCTTCAGCCTCCACACAATCTAATCTTCAAGCCTAAACCGAGAACATTTCAGCTTCTGAGACTTAACTGCTGGCTGAGCTCACTCTGACCAGCTCCTTTGGAACTCAGAGCTGTACTGAACTCAACTGACTCTTCTGGTTGGCTGATTCGACTCACTCACTGTTCTGGCTCAAACTCTTCTCCAAGATGACTAGTTCAAACTGATCTTCTGAGCAGGCTAACTCTTTCTGACTGAAATGTCTTCTGCTTCTGGCTGACTCTGACAGTTTTAAAATAGACCTTGAAATACAATTTTTTTTTTTTTAGATTATCTATGTACCGTGTATCTATGGAATCTGTCTGCTGTCTTTCATTAAATGTGTTTGTGGTGATATTCTGGTGTTTTGTATCATTTGTGGTTGACCATAACATATGATGGAATTATGAAATCTCATTTTTCATAGTATTATGATATTACCATCACTCGGGAGGCAGAAGCAGGTGGATCTCTGTGAGATCTACAGAGTGAGTTCCAGGACAGTCAGAGTTACAACAAAGAAACCCTCTCTTGAAAAACCAAAAGAAGGTGGAGGAAGAGGAGGAGGAGGAGGAGGAGGAGGAGGAGGAGGAGGAGGAGGAGGAGGAGGAGGAGGAAGAAGAATAGGAGGAGGGGGAGGGAGAGGAGGAGGAGAAGGAACTTAAATGAAAGAAAAGAAAAAGAAAAGAAAAATGGGATTACATGGAATTCAAAAGCTTTGTACTCTGACGAAACTGTCAGTGCAGTAGAGACACAGCCTACAGAATGGCAAGAAATCTTTGCCAAGTACACAGCAGAGAGAGACTTAATACTTAGGGTCTATAAAGAACTCTAAAATTTAAACAACACTCCCCAAATCATTCAGACATTAAATGGGCTCAGGGATTGAATAATCCTCAAAAGAAATAGTAAATAGGTACTTGAAAAAAAATGCATCAGGGAAAAGCAATGAAAACGTTTTGAGTTACCACCTCATTTTGGTAAGAATGGCTTTCATCAAAAGAAAAAAAAAATAACAGTAAATTCTGGAACTGGACGTGGAGAACGAGGAGTGAGACTAGGCTGTGTGCCCCGGAGATCCTTAGTCAAAGTACCGCAGAGCTACATGCAGACACCATTCGGCTAAAGTCCCACCCCAGGCTTGCACCACACGCCCCATGCACCTTTTCTAAATGGCCTCAGTATTTTTTCTTTGGAATCATTTTCACAAAATTGTTATAAAGGCTTCTAATCGCAACATCAGCAAAATCCTGATTTCTTACTGAGCCCTAAAATCGTAGTAGCAAGTCTGTGAACACAGCATGGCTTTCTCCTGTTTCTTGGGTGTCTTTATTGTTCTCTAACGTCTTCAAATTTATCACATTTCAGCTCTTTTCTTATACTTCTTTCCATGTGGAAGTTCTTCCCAACAGACAGGACCTGTCATGGCTTTCTCCTTCATTTCATTTCTTAAGTAGATGTCAAGCAAAAGAGAATCCTCCCGATTTGCCCAGTTTCAATGCTAGGCTTCCTCATTGTTCCCTTTTATCTTGCTAGTAGCTGTTAGTGTTAGAGATACTTGGGAATATTTACATTATTTACTTGCTTTTGTCTGTTTGGTTTTATGTATTACCTTACCAAAATAAAAACATTTTTTCTGATGGCTGAGACTGTGTTGTCCTTCAAGAAGTAAATGTTTGTTGACTGGCCATGTTGGACTCATTGTCCCACATAATCAAAACAAAGTATGATAAATTTGTCTACTACTAGTTACTAATGCTCTTGTCAATATTTCTGCATGTGTATTTTTTATATTTTATATGTTTTGTGATGTAATTTTTAATATATTGGTCTTTTGTCAGATTGCATTGTTTTCTTTATTACCATAAATAATAAATAATAAGGAATAACAAAGCTTTTCCTGTACCCTAGACACAATACTATTGCCAGAGTATATCTTGTAAATATCTTCTCCTGGTTTGTGAATTTGTAAAATTGTTTTAGGAGAGCTTTCAAATGAAAACCTTATTCAGCTTTTATGATGTTCAAATTTATCTTTTTGTTTCTTTTACGTGTTATGCTTTTGACGTTTGTAAATGTTTATATATCACAAAATAACAAATATTTTCTCTTTTCTTCCACAAACTTTTTGTTTAGATCAACCATCTAATTGGAATTATTATATAAATGAGATACTGATTAAGAGTTTTCTGCTTTATTTCTGATTTAATTTTTTTTCATTTTTATGCAACTATCTTTTGAAAGAACAATCCATTCTATATTCCCAGATGATTGTTTTTGTGTCTTTGTCAAAATTTAGCTGCTTTTGTGCAGACCTCTTCTGGGCTTTCTATTTCTGCTGCATTGATCTTTTCCCTGTACATTTGCCAACATCTTAGTGTCTTGATAATAATAGCTTTATGGTAAGTGAAAATTGGATCATGTTGCTATTCTAGCTCACTGCCTTTCTATATAAATTGTAGAGAAAACTTGTTAGTAACTATAAAATAGCCTATTAAGATTTAAATTGCATTTACACTGATTCCTAAAGTCAAGAATGGCACATTTATTTTGTAATGAACCAGACAGCAAATATTTTAGATTTTCTGCTATATATATTCTCTTCTGTTATAGTTTTCTTTTAATTTTATGTAAAGTGGCAAAACATAAAAATAGAATACCGAACTTGTAAGCCAAATAAAAAGAAGATCCTGTGTGAGGCCCACGGCATATAAAATAATGTGGAAAGACTACACATCTTTCTAGTGTGCATATTCATGTATTTTTAATTATTTTAATTGACTAATATATTTAATTGATTTAAGTTTTAATGATCTATACAAACTACATATAGTTCAGTTTAAAACAGATATCTCCTTCTCCCCATTAGCATATCTGTATGGTGAAAGCATTCAGAATCTTCTAACCTTTTATGTATCTTGATTTTCCATCGACAACCACAGTGTTGTTTTTCATTTGTGTAAACTTTTGTTGGCTCATTATCATTTCCTTGTAGCTTGAGTTATAAATGACCCAATAACTTTTAATGTCCTACATAGAGATTTTCATTTTTTTGTGTATGTCATTGCACGTTGCTTGTAATTGTCCCCATGCTGCCTTTTTCCATCTGTCTTCTTCTTTTTGTCAACTGGTCTGGCATCTGCTTTCACCTGTGAAAGATGTCCACACACTGCGAAACACAGAGTAATTATATGAGAATTTCTTCCATTATAATTAAAAAAAATTATATCGACACCGAATTTACATGATGTTTACATATGTGTGCACATGTCTTATATTCATTCATGTCCATCCTCTCAATATTTATCATCGCAAAAAAGAAACAGGCTTCAAGAACCCAGATTCTACTCTTTACGAAGATGAATAATCTTTTAAAAGTTGTGTTTTCTTCCCATTCCTTTTCTTCTAATATGTTACAGGAAAATTTTGCAGTCTATTAAAAAAAGCTAATTCCTCAAATATTCCAGCCTGTGTATAGAAAACATATATGTTAATCAGTAGAATGAGCAGTGTTTTTATTTTAAAGAAACTTTCAGCGAGGGCTGCACATATGGCTCAGCTGTTAAAATGATTAATATTAGAAAAAGAAGGCAACAGTTAAGATGCCCAGATCCCAGGGAAACGTGGCCTATGATTCCAGCCTCTCAAGATGGAGACCGGCCTTCCCTGGTAAAGCCAGTTTGAATCTAGTCATATTGATGATCAGGTTGGTTTGTTCTGGGTTTGACTGATAGACACACTCATTTGAAGAATAAAACAATGGAGGAATATTCCTGACGTTATCTTTTGACCTGACCCTGAACATGCATACACATGCATTGGATTATACAGGGCAAGGGGGAGGCTGGGTTTATTCCAATGAATGATTTTTAATACAACTTCGTATTAACTATGAGACTTTTCTTGTGTAAATCTTTGAACATATCGTCTCTGTGTTATATGTGGTGTGTCAGTTTCACCTAAGCCTGCTTTGTAGCAGTTGAGGTGAAAAGCCTCAATGAAACCGTCCTTAGTTAAAACACCGTGTCATTATGTGATCTCGGAACCTGTACACATTAAAATGTATTTCCTTCCAGGTTTTTTTTCCCCGTGAAATACTGTGTTTGACAACTGGTTCTGATTGTATAGAGAGTACTTTTTTGTTATACTTTAAATTAACCCCGTTTTTGCACATAAAAACTGCCTAGTCAGGTCAACAGAAGATAGCTGGAGATGGCCGTTCATCGTTAAGAACTGCGTTTCACGTGCACGACTATCCAAAGAGTAGGGAATGTAATCTGAGAAAGATATTTTAAACCCCGACTTTTCTTCTAGAGAGCCTACAAATTTCAAAACCGAGACTTCGCTAACATCTGGCCAGTGTTCACAGGAGTCCTCTGGCTGCCGAGAGCGGAAGGAACGCTGACCCCCACGCGGAGGAGGGATCGCGAGGAGGGCAGACGACACTGGGTTCAGGAGATGACAGCAGCCTGGAACGGACGCTTTAGAATGGGAGCTACAACCCAGGAAGTGCTTTAAAACGACACCTCACATCCGCGGGGAACAACGTCAGCTACAGATGCTGAACAGCCATCTTCAGTTACAAAGGTGGTGATTTATCGGTGCTTTACCTCGCTTGGCTACAGTCACAAACCACAACGAGTGAATTTCTGTGTCGCAGCTCCTGCCTGGTAGTCAGTGCCTCTCGTGCGTCCCAGGGTCAAGTTTCTGCTATTCCACAGAAAATA
>JAMJFZ010004223.1:1552500-1555000 GCA_026225945.1 Cricetomys ansorgei
CAAAGTTGTAGGGATGGCTTCACTGATGAAGGCTTTGGAGTTTAGCCACCTATGAAATAGATTGTAATTTTGGAATCCAAAATTTATCGATTAATATGTCCTATATTCCCTCCACATTTCTCTTTACAAATAACTTTCTCATTACGTGTTTCCCATGGACAACTCAGAATTTGCTGGAAGAGGATGAATATGAACGAGGAAAGTGGAATGAAGTAAGAAGAAGAGAGAGAAATGTTGAAATACCACAGGGTGCATCATAGGCCATGAGCTCTTCTGTGTCGGTGTGCAACCTCAGACATAACGGATGTGCATTTACTGTTTCTGAGGCTCAGAGAGCACTGGACCAGAGACCTACTTCTTTGTGCCCTCAATACTAATATGTCATTTCCTCCCTCCTTTATTTTCTGAATGCAGTAAAGATATTCGAGATTTTCATTCTTTTCCTTTTCTTTCTTTTATTTTATGGTGCGAGAGACTGAACACAGGGTTTTTCATGAGCTCAGAAAGTAATCATCCCAGACAATCCCAAAGACCAAGGCGAGTGGTCGTTACATGTTGAGGGGTGGAATTATTTGTATGTGTCATATACAAATGTGTATGAATAATTAAAAAATGCCATGTCTAACAAAATTAAACAATTTACTCTATTGACTTAGGAACATTTTAACCCATTTATATGCATTAACCAACATTTTCTTAACAGTACGTGTTTTTGTCAGCTCCTCAATGCACATAATGAACAGCTCAGGCTTTGTACTCGTGCTGATTTTGAATAATATCTACTTTGCTTTTCAAAACAAAATCAGTTCTATAGCATTGTTTTTATCGTGTCTGCCAGGTTTCACAGGAGCAAGTTCTTCCTGTGATCATGATATGTGCTTTCAAAAACTGAATTAAAATAAATTTAAAATGCATCCCAAGTAGCAAATGAAATGTTCTAGTTAGGGAGCTTTAATTCTCTTTCTTCATATTGCAGAAATATAATTTGTTCATATTTCTTTTATAAATCCTTATAAACTTAATTTAACTGACTTCAGTTTTTGGCAAAATATGTACCAATTGATACTTTTTCATTGTTTAAAATGCTTTTGACAAACAAACAAACAAAAGCCAGTAAGAATCCAAGGCTTCTTTATAAAACAACTTCTCTATAGGAACAGGTTTCTCTAGTCAGTGAGCACTAGTGGACAAAGATCCACTATTGTAGCCTTGATTCAGGTTCAAAGGGCTGTTTATTCTTTGGCTAATTCAATCACAAGTCCTGATTCTGGAGCCCTGGAGCATTTCAGCCTCTGTACAATCTGATCTTAAGCCTGCTTAAGCTGTGAACTGGAAGGCTTCAGTCTCCTTACAATCTAGACGTTTTAAGCCTACACACTTACTGTTGACTGAGCCACTCTGACTTGCTCCTTCTGAACTCTGACTTTTCCCATTCAATTCACTGGCTGGCTCAATCACTTCTCCAGGCTGACAGGTTCAAACTGATGTTCAAAAGCCAGACTGCTTTTGACCAAACTCTTCTGACTCTGGCTGATTCTCTGACTGCTTCAGACTGAACTGCTCTGCTCAGCTTCAAACTGACTCAGTCTTCCCATCGGATACTGATTTCTTCTATCTATCCAGTGTCAAACTTTTGCAATATAATGGATCTTTTAACTTCTTTTCCTTGTAATGGACATTATGAAACAAATCAAGAACAAGTAGAAGACTTGACAAAGAAACTACCAAATGAAGAACAACTTCATCTGTGTGGATAGCAGAACACAGCCACAGTTAGAAGCACAGTTAGAAGAGCTGCCTTCGTGTCTCTGCCTCAGACTCCTCGGGACTGCTTCTGTATCTCTGTGAGCTCTTACTGTCCCATACTGCTTCAGCCAGCCTCTCTGTTCTGGGTCTCTTGTCATCTTTCTCTCTCTCTCTCTTGAGCTGAGAGCCTACTTCTCTCTCTTGAGAGTTGGGCATGTCCTCACTCTGACTCACTCTGCCAACTCTTCTTCTGATTTGTCGCTTTGCCTGCCCTTCACTCTGACTCATCTCAGACGTCAATTTCTTTCTGACTCTGACTCCTTCTGAGCTCTGCTTCCAGTCTATCTGAGTCCTGCTTCCTGTCTCCCAAGTGCTAGGATTAAAAGCATTCATCACCTCTGTCCTCTGAATACTGATATTGAAGGTGTATACTAACATCCTTTCTATGTTCTATCTGGACCACACAGGCCTCTAAATGTGATCCCTTCTTGTAGACCTCTGAACATGAGCCCCTTCCTATGGACCTTAGATTTGAACCCTTCATACAGAGTCACGGATGCGATCCTTTTCCCAGAGCAGCCATGTTGCAAGGTTAAATGATTAAATATTCCTCTACACACTGTTTTCTAAATTTCCTTGCTTTTATATTCATTTCGATTTTCTCTCATGAGTCATCACATACCTTTGTAAAATTTGAATCATCTTATGCGTAAACTATACATTATATGAGAAAACCTTTCAGGGATGACTTGCA